>JAGVVM010003650.1:0-30401 GCA_019149425.1 Psidium friedrichsthalianum
ATTCACAAATGAAGTCCATAAGATATAGTTGTGGTTGAATTTATTCTCGAGACGTCGAGAATATATGTGATAGTTATCAATTAAACACGATCTTTAAATTGTTCTTGGTCGATGGATCATTGAGTGGGCGTCAATGATCCTGTTGAGACCAATGTATTCGCAACCTCGCCATTAAGCATCGGTTGCTTGATAGAAATGACGAGTCACAAGTCATCAGATATTAGATGTCTAAGTTGGAATGCATGTGTTCATATCGAACAAGTTCAATCGAATTTACTAAACGTGATACACAATGAATGATTAGCAAGCATGGAAGCTTTACGCGAGGTTAACATTTAATCATTCATGCTTTGGTCAGGTGTAAAGATCCTTAGACGTGAGGCACAATGCCGACTTGTATATCGAGTGGCTATGGTTCACAAGTGCGTATATTGGTGGGTCGTCAATTCACCTCTCTAATTGATGGTCATGGTTTATTCGCATACGAAGTCACATGCATGTGCGACAGTGGGATCTATCTCCTTTTCTAAATACGAGGTTGATATCATATCGTATCTATTTGTGATTGTGTATGAAAAATCCTTGGTTGGGATTGACGAGAATGTCTTGTGAAAATGCACATTGGATAGATTGATGTATATGATCGAATTGGTGGCTTGACTATAATCCATGGCCTTTGTTTGATCGGGATATAGTTAAGACAGAAGGATCGGATTGCACTGTAACCAAAGTTGACAGGTTCATTATGTTCTTGCGATATTCACATTATTTGGGTAGCTATGATATATTACTCGATGTCACTTATGACTTGTGGAACCTAGAGAATGATTAGGGACAATCAATTCTCTTAGCAATACTAATTTATTAGTATACATCCTATTGCCAGCTTAGTGGTGAAACCATGGATGTCACACACCATAATCAATGCGTGATGACATTGAAATGAAAGATGAAATTGCAAAGGTATTTGCAGTTATAATGATAGAGATAGTCAAGAGAAATTATATCAAATATAATTTGATTCTAATTTCTAAATCACAAATGGATAAGCATGTGATGCAAGCATGACCTCAGCATGATATCATAATGTTGTAATATCTGCACGAATCACGAGATGATAAGAGATAAGATTTCTTATCTAATAAAAGTCAAAGAATATGGTTTGTTATCCATTAGACGAAATGATAAGATCACACGATGTGAGGCAAAAATGAACAGCAAAACAAGGCAGTCGCGGGGTAGGACAAGCTAGCGGCCGGACCACCTTTGACTTGGTCAAAGGCGGTAGGCCAGCCATTACCTTTGACCAAGTCAAAGGCGGTGGACCAGCCACCACCCAAAATGGCCATAAAGTGGGGTAGTTTAGGGGCTAACCCAACCCTTATAAATAGGGGTTGGGGGCTAAGGAAAGGTGTGACTTTCCTATCTTGTTTTTGTCTAATTTCGTGAGTTTTGTGTCCTTTTCTTTCATGCACACATAAGAATTATTCTCACGCGAAATAGTTGAGAGTTGCGTAGTTCGTAATCAAAGTTCAAGCTCAGATTACTACTTCCTTAAGTATCGCTAGCACAATTGAGGGGTAAAGGTTCGCGAGCTCCATCTTCTATCAGCTCGCGATTAATGGTGTGTTAGAACTATAGGCTTGACGTTTGTGGAGCTCATGAACATAACGAATCAAATCGGCTCAGGTGTGTTTCCTAAGGTAAGCTTAGAACTCTATTGATGTATGTTTTAGTTTTTGATTAAAATGCACGAATGGTCCCTAAGTTCAATCCATGTACGGGGTTATTATTTATTCCACTACGTTACTCTATATGGACGAAAAGTTTTGTTGTTACCTATACGAACCCAACAATATTTACTCTATTATGTGACAAATCTACCTTTTCATTTGATACTGTGCAATATTCCTATAATATTAATTACGTGGAAAAATCTTGCGTGGTTGACCTAGGACGTGGATCTAAAGTGGAAATCCAATATAAGCGGGTATCCTAAATGACATATTACGAAGGGTGGATTTACTAGTTTGGAAATTTTTAAGGTACAAAAATTAGTTTTGCATAATGGGACATGAGAACACCAGTTTAGGTCCTTTTTTTTATACACGAGAATTAATTTTGGACATATATAGCACATGCATAGTGATTTGAGAGTTTTTCACAGTGCGAAAAATAGTTTTGGATAGATATGGCACTACCACACAAGTTTGGAATTTTTTTTTATTGTATTGATATTTGAAATAGTCATATCAAGTACTTTTAATGACTCGTTATGTATACACATTTAAACGAAGGATTTAAATGTTCGTTCAATATGTTGATTAAGAAAGGATTATATAATTGATCGGACGAGAGAATATTAAATAAAGATATCCGCAAATCTATGTTTTGTGGAATTCTATTAATCGCCGGAACCTTTTAGGTAATGCTGAGGAAATTATTCTATTGAATGACATGATACTGATCCATGTTCAATAATTCATAATGTCATGACGCATGTAACGATTGAGATTTTCATGGCTACTCATTCGTAGTATCGGTATAACATACAAAAACTTAGAAAGTTTCTATGTAACGATGGAGATTTCCATGGGGGAGCATCACAAACATTGACAATTTGAGATGGTGAGATGGGTGTCAATGGGACTCGGGGGACACGAGCTTGTCACGTTAGCCTCCCGTGACGGGAGCGTTGATTCGAAATGGGCGGGTCTGAGCCCCCAAATTCAACTCCATTCCATAAATCCCCGCCAAGTCCGCGCTCTACTGGATTCGCTCTTTCAGAAGCCAAATCGAGAAAAAACCTCCGAGAAAATCGAAAGACATGGTGGACACCCGCGACACATCTAATTAGTCTCACACTCCTGCTTCATCGTCTCCCCGTTTTCTCTTTTCCTTTTATAGCTTCGCCCACCTTAGTTAATACTGTTACTTGCCTCATTTCCCAGTCCCAAGTCCACCCTTTTTTCCTCTCCCCGAAGAACCCTAGTTCCTCTCTCCCCCTCTTCCCAGTGAGATTTCTACCCTCTTAGCTGCTCTCCTCCTCCTCCTTCCCATGCCGGGCTTGTGGGTTCGACGCGGGTGAGGGAGGCTCTGCCAGATCTGGGGATACGGAGTTTCGTCTGGGGGGTTCGCGGTGCGATGTCGGATAAGGAGCTCGAGGAGCAGCTCGTGAAGGCGGGGAATAGGCTCCTGGAGCCACCGTCTTCGGTTGATGAGCTCATGCCGCTAATTGAGGCAAGTGAATTTGGTTTGTTTTGCCTTTTTTTTTTCCGGGAAAAGTTTCGTTTTTTTTTTGTTTGTCTGCGACGAGGGGCCTGCGAGGATTTTGTGGGGCATCTCTTTTCGTATGTGGGTTTCGAGATTGGTTAGCGTACTTTGCATGCCTCTATCGTACGGTTAATTTCATGGCTCGCTGATCTGTCTCGGTCATGCTAGGTGGAAGTGGCATCCTGTTGTTTCGATCGTAAAATTGCTTCCTTGACGACAGAGAGCTTCACAGTTCTCCAGTTGATTGAGTAGAGAGGATTTGATTTTTTTTTTTGCGATTGCTGGTCCACCACTTGAGAATTTCCACGTATAACCTGTGTATCTGCGTGCATTAAGAAAAAAGATCGGAGCTTGTGCATCAGAGCATGTATGTCTTAAGTGAAAGCTGTTGACTTGTAGAAGAATTGGTTTAATGGGATTTGAATTTGTCTTAAGTGCATTGGTTCTGCTGAATGGATATTGGTGCTTGCGAGGATATAATCAGCTTCTGAGTCATATGTTCAGCGAGGATTTCCTCTTAATGCTGATGTTTGAAGGCGCAAGATATGGTGGTTGATTCTGTATGAGATGACTTTGTACAGGAGGAGGGAACTAGGATATCCTTGGTCTGTCATTTGCATTCTTTGCTTCTCAGGATATGTGTGTGGATGCTTGCTCGCTTAATATTTGTAATTTGCATCATACGAAATTGAAGGTTGTGGACTTCTATCTTGGACCATCAATCATCTCTTTTCATTCAGTGTAGATAGAAACTGGGGAATAGTTAGTCTTTAGTTCAGATCTGGAATGCAAAGATAGGCTTCATTGCATTGTTTAGGAAATGCTTGAGAATGCTGATTTTCTCTTGAACCAATACGTTGTTTTGTGTGTGGCTAAGGTTTAGGGGCCATGATATTTACTTAAAGCAATATCCAATTGATACTTTGAGATTAAAAAATGATGGTACAAAAATTCTTCAGGCGTTGGTTAATCTGCATTGAAGTTGAAACTCCTGGGAAGCTGTTGAGTGTCACAAAATTACTAATATAGTATAATATGAGCTGTCTTTATAGCTCACAATCTGTGTTTATTACATTATCATCGGGTAGCAATTGTTGTGAATTTCTTTGTTGGGATCAGCACGTTTTTCTTCCATCAAGTGATTTGTGCAATATGAGAATGCACACGTCTGTTCTGCTCTAATCATTGTCCATAGTACGTATGTATTTTCCTGTAGACTGCAAGTGCATTATAACAGAACAGTTTAAACTGGTCAATAAGTAATTGGCATTGTGAGACACTATAACAGGATATTACTTGTTGTGTTGACTTTAGTGTCATGTAGTCCTTAGAAATGCTTACTGCTTTGATAACATGAAAAGGAGCACGTGTTGTCAGTGATGTGTGAAGAGCCTGGTTTCGCCTGCTGCTTGAAGAAACAAACCTAAGCTTGTGGATATTGGAATCTTGAGTGGAGAGATGTTTCCACTTTAAAAACGAAGCATTCTCCTTTAGGGCTTCATGAATGCTTGCTTATCTAGAAATGGTGGTGCCTAACTAATTCGTTATTGGATGAACCAGAAAAAAAAACACATCAAAAATGGAAGCCCATACCGCTTATTGTCACAATATAGGAGTTGATTGTTTTATGATTGTATGTGAAGAAAATTGGGAAAAGTTCAAAATCGGTTTCAAAGCATAATATTTCCCCTCAATACCAGTTTCTTTGACCATTTTTCACAGCCATTTATAGTCAAATTGAGTTTGAATGTTTGGATCTCTTGTATACCAATACTTTAAATGCACCAAAATTGCTACTAATCAGTGCAGGGAGAGTATTATTGCTCAAGTAGAAATTCTCTAGCATAAGTATGGATATATTGGAGAAAGTTTAGGCCCATTGAAATGCTCATGATATTTCCCTGTGATATTAAGTAATTTGTCTAGCATGTCGGGAACTAGCATTTTCAATGAAATTGATAACTGCATTATCAATGCTTTGGGATCTTGAACTTCCCATGTATTTTCTCTATGAATATCTCTAATATTGTCATTAACTTTGTCTGTCTTCTTAATGAATTTAGGAGCTTGAAAATTGTTTATCTAGAGTGGAACAATCGCCGACCCCATCTATGCTAGATGCTCTTTCTCCATCCCTGAAGGCATTAGTAGCTGATCAGCTTTTTAGGCATTCTGATGCTGATGTTAGAGTTGCAACCGCCTCATGCATCAGTGAAATTACCCGAATTACGGCTCCTGAAGCTCCCTATGACGATGATCTAATGAAGGTGGCTTGAACCTATTGATTTTATGTTATGGGCTTCTTTAATCGTGAGTTCTAGTAGCACTAGCTGTTATAGTTCCTATGTGTTTATGATGGTGTTTGCTTTTGCACAATGCTATTATGCAGGAAGTTTTTCAGTCGATTGTATCCTCTTTTGAGAAATTGTATGACAAGTCTAGCAGATCTTACACAAGGAGAGCCTCAATCCTTGAAACTGTTGCCAAAGTCAGATCGTGTGTCGTGATGTTGGACCTCGAATGTGATGCTTTGGTTGTTCAAATGTTCCAGCATCTTCTTAACTCAATAAGGTATAATCAATACTCAGTTGATCGTTCATCTTGACAAGAAATTCTCATTTATTTTTCTTATTCATTGAAAAGTAACTCTTATAAGCTGGTTGTTGTTCTTCCCACCGGAGTTTCGTCAGATACATCTATGTGTGCGCGCGCGCGCGCGCATGCGCGCGTGTAAGGTTCTTGTTGATATTGTGGACGTGCTTCTCTGGTGCAATATGTAGCTGCAGGGTGATATGGTGGGGTGGAAGCTCTTATTTTAAGATAATAACAATCCACTTCTAGTCATGCCATTTTGTGAATGACATTGAAAGAGTTGGATTGGTACTTGTGCTCCCTATTAGATAAGTATGCGTGTGATTTTTTTTTCTTGGAAATTTAAGGGTTCTTGTGTCATTTTGGTTAAGTTTGACAAGGGGTTTTGTCCAATGAAAGCTTAGAAACAATAGTGGCAGCTCTTCCTATTTGTAAGCTTCCTTCGCCTTTCTCAATTGGAGTCATTCTTTTCTTTTCTATCTTATGAAGAAAGAAAAACAATGTGAATCCCCCTGTTTCTTCACTGTTAATTTTAAAAGACCTTTTAGTTGAAAATAATGGTGGAGACTTGTGTTTCATATCTAATGATTTGACCTCTTACATTAACAGTCACAATGTCTCTGACTTACCTAGAGATGTGCAACGTTTTTGCTTTCTCTAGTTTCAATTAGTTAGGTCATTTTTTGGGGTCTCTCTTTGTGACTTTACACATCTATCTGAGCATGTTTCTATTTGTAATGATTATTCCAAATGACTTGTTATTTATGTGAAAGTGCTTGCAACTAAGGAGTTCCTTTATCATTGATTTTGCTGACATTTTGACGTTACATGCGGTTTTCTTCTGCGTATGACGATATGCATGTGTTTCCATGTAGTTTGCGTTAATGGTTTCTGATGGACAATTTTAGGGACTACCACCCGGAACATGTCTTCCAGTCAATGGAAACAATAATGACCCTCATCATTGATGAAAGTGAAGACGTTTCTCCAGATCTGCTCTCGCCCGTCTTAGATAGCGTAAAGAGTGATAACAAGGTCAATTGTCCCTACTATAGAGAACACCATGCATGTTTTTTTTTTTCTTCATCTGATTCTGTATTTGTTTTTTCAGGAAGTTCTACCTATTGCTAGAAAATTGGGAGAGATGGTACTAAAGAACTGTGCATCCAAGCTGCAGCCTTACTTTTGCCAGGCATTGAAAGCCCTTGGAACTTCTATAGATGAGTACAGTAATGTGATTACTTCAATATATCAAGAGGCAGGTGCTGCAGTTGAAGAGAATAACAACCACGCTGCAAGCAAACATAAGGTATGCCTCAGCTCACTCAAATGTCCCTCTATCTCTATTATATATCAACTCTGAATCTAATTCATCATATCTCGTTATTCTAGATGACTATTGCTTAGAGTACTTCTGCGTAAAGTATAAAGAGTGTATTGTCTATCCATTATGTCCCAGCATAGGAGTTCCTTATTGATCGAACTTATTGTGTCTAAGTACGGACCATCTAGAGATAAAAATTTGTTTGCAGAGGAGCATTAGCGCAATTAGAACCCCATGGTTTTTCATTATTTTACAATAGCAGGTGGAAAAAGGCTATCCTGGCCATTCGTTAATATCCTAAGGCTGAGTTTGGTGGGTGGAATATTTGTCTAATCTGGTGTTTAATGGTGTCTGTGGACGGGATATATAGAGGTATAATGATCATACTAGGGGGTGCAATAAACCTGGACAGGTTCCCTGTCAGGAAAATCTTTTCAAAAAAGACAATAACAAAAATAAGATTTTGCTGCTGTGTGTGCATCGCCACCCTCTCCTTGGGCTGTGTGAGGATGAGGGACGAGGAGCCCCTCTTAGAGGTCTATGTTCTCAGCAGACCATTGTGAAATGGTTGCCGTCCTTGCGCCACAGATGAATGCTGTGAGAAGGTTGCCACCCTCTCTCTCTGTTGGGTTGTGTGGGGGACAAGGACCCCCTCTTGGAGGTCTTTGTTCTCAGCAGAACATTGTGAAGTGGTTGCCGTCCTTGAGTCAACGCCCCTCGTGGTGCTCTCTCTCTCACCTGTGCATTTCTCTTTATCTGAGATCTCCCTTTTTGATTCTCCTCAGAGCACCTGGTGCCAGCCGTGGCATCTGATGATGGGCTGTTCAAATGCAGCGAGCTCTGAAAGATCTCCCTCCCTTCTGCCCTCTCCCTCCCCACCCCTACCCCTCCCTTTAGAGATTTCTTGTTTTCAATTTCAACTTTGCTTTGATTCCACCGAATATTAGTTGGATATGATATGTCTTTATTTTGCTATCCACTCATTTCACCGACATTTATTGGATATACCAAACCCAAAGGATTTCTGGACAGCCAAACACTGCCTAAACCTCTTCCTAAACCTTGCCTTTAATGCCTCACTCTGTTTATTTCTTTTATGCACAAGTTCTTTGCGCATTTCTTTGTTATGTTATTGAGTGACATTTTCTGTTGTTTCAGTATATCTGGCTAAAACTGCAACTGAAGATTATTTGAGTATTTTTTGAACCTATACATGGTTAGGTGAATAAAGAAACGGCTTCTCATCAAGTCAGTCTTGCTTCTGGAAGATCTCCAAAACCAGTGATTAGTAATGGTGCCACGCAAAAAGCAGGATTGGACTCTATCTCCAATAGAAAGCTGGAGGATGCTGATCACAGTAGTCCACCTAAAGTCACTAAAGCATCAAGCAATGACAACATAGTCAAGTTGAATAGTGCGAATGTAGCTAAGAAAGAAAGCAAGCTGGGAAAAAAGAAGAAGCGAAGAGGAAGGAAACCTGGTTCAAGTACAAAGTCAAATGTAACTCCTGATGGTTCCCAAACAGTTCCTGATTTGCCCCATGACAACTCACCTGCGGAATATTCGCCTTCAGAAAGTGAAAAGGAAATTGCCGTTAACCCTTCTTCACCAAAACCTGCTGGAGATGAATCCATGATTGTTGCTTCCCCATCCCAAAATGGAGGTCAGCCTGATGAGAGTCGTCCCAGAAAAGGCGGACGGCGGAAGAAACAAGAATTAGCTAAGGAGGTCACTGGTCATGCTGCTGACATATCTAAAACTGAACGAACTAGTGATAAGGAAGTAAAACCACATTCAAACACGGTAAGAAATACTTCCTGGGATCATCTGAGGATACTAAAACTGGAATTACCCTAAAAATAATGCGGAAGGAAAATTCTGCTATGAGTGATGTAGTGGCAAAATCACTAAAGAATTCTTCTAAGAAGGTTTCTGTGAGCGCCAATATGGAGGATGGATCTTCTGCAAAGCGTTCGGGGGATAAGAAAGGGGTTGCAAGAGGGAAAGTGGCCTCTGAAAAGGATTTAAGAAAATCTGCTGTAAGTGATGGCAACAAACTTTTTTTCAACTAGAATATTCTCTCTATTGTTTTTTTGTGCTTGGTATTCTCGATTTTAAAAATGGTGAAGGTTTGGTTTGACATTGTGTAGGAAGCTGCTGCTTCATCAAAGTCAGCCATGAAAGCTGGCGGAGGTGATGAAAAATCCCATGAGACTCCTAAGGATGGTTCAAAGAGGAAACACACTCCGGGAAAAGAGGTGTGTGGGTTCTCGTGTATTTTATTTTGTTTTTCTTTGCATCTTCTTGAGACTTCTCATCATAAGTTTTTAATTTGGATGTTTGGAGATGTATTAATTACTTTTGAGGAATGTAATTCCTCACCCTGACCCATCTTCACATTTTGGTATCGATGTAACTAATTTTTCTATTAGCTCTGTCAAGGTGCATTCAGAAAGTAATGCAGAGATGGAGATGATGATGCATGCATCTTGTGTTTTTATGATTAAACTGTAGGACTGCAACTTAAAATTTTGGACATAGTTAATATTTGCTGTAGTGCCTTCAGCATAATCCTTGGAACTAGTGTCTTACCTTTTAAAGTTAGATGTCTACTGGTTGATCATCAGGTATCTGATGCGAAAGAATATGACGAGGACCTGGTTGGTAGCAAAATCAAAGTGTGGTGGCCTCAAGATCGAGCGTAAGACCAGATTTTATGCTTTCTCGAGAGAGAAAAAGAAATATGTGAAAGTTATCTGTGTAGCTATGATTTGAGTAGCAACTTAATAGCTTTTTCTGATTTATTTGGTGGAAATGTTTCAGATTCTATGAAGGTGTCGTGGATTCTTTTGATCCTGTTAGAAAGAGACATAAGGTAAGACATGAGAAGGATGTTAAGTTCTATTTTCTCTATTCTTTTTAAATGCACCTTGTTCCTGTTCAATTCTTTCACATATGAACAGAGTTTTTGTCTGCTTGAAATGTAATGGATTCCTTTTTATACACAGGTTTTATATACTGATGGTGATGAAGAGATATTAAATCTCAAAAAGCAAAAGTGGGAGTTCGTGGAAGGCAACTCTGTATCGTATCAGGTGTGCAGTTTGCCTGTGTGGTTAAATCTCGTTATGGATCTCTTCATCTGGATTTGAGATGATGTTTTTTGTGGACAGGGGCAAGAAGTTGATGGCAGAAGTCCTGATGCTTCTCCAGAATCGTATGTGTTTTTTTTGTTAGCACTGTATTGTCTTGAATCGTTAGTTTACAAGCCAAGCAAATTTATATGTTCTATAACATCCCTCATTTTCAATCTAAGAAAATCATATATTTGCGTTTGGTCACATCTCTTCCTCTTATTTCCGATTCTCAACATCCAGTGAGGTCTTCTCTAATTTCTCTTGTTTGTTTTGACTATTAGGACTAGGCCTCTGAAGAAGAGGGCAAAAATGAAGGAAGGGAAGACGGAAACTTCAGTGAAGAAGTGAGTATGTCTTTGTCTGAGACCTTTCTATTGTAATATTACTTCTAATGAATTTGGATTTATAATTGCCAGGGTTGATGCTTCCTCTAGCAAATCCAATACTGGTTCCACAAAATTTCGCAAAAAGTCCAAGGGAGGTAGTAATTCTGATGGCAAGTTTGAGAAAGATGGTATTGGTAAATCTAAGGATCGCGCCAGCGATAATGGTTCTAAATTAGGCAGTGTTGCATTGAGTAAGACGACTAAGACTGGCAAACTCAAGGATGAAGACCCTAGCATGCCCCATGTTGCAACAAAGTCCGGGGAAGAATCTTCTGACACCACAAAATCTAAGAAAGGCTCAAAGTTTGCTTCTAAGGGCGGTGAACTCGATGGTAGTGGAAAGCCTGAGAAGTTGAAGTCTAATGGATCTGACAAGATAAAGTCTGGTTTATTGAAGGTGAAAGAGAGAATCATGGACGATGACTCGGTGGGTTCTGCAGAAACTGAAACTAATGAAGAGAAGTCGGTCCCATCAGTACCAGGAATTGGGTCAAAGTCCGGGAAAAAGCGACAAAGGGGTGCTTAATCCTCTGCAGCTGCCTCAGAACGTGTCAGTTTTTGAAGCTGTTCTTGCTCTTCTCTATCCTCTCTTCCTTCACTTAGCGTGTGAGTGGAAATGCAACATCTGCAATCTGTAGCCCAAAAGAAGAAGCCATTTTGTAGAGATTTGCCTTCATGTGGAATCCATGGTCTGCGCCATGGCATGGTTATATTTACTGATAGCGTTAGTCCATAGCGGTTGCCGGCGTTATTTAGTGTCCTCCTATATTCTTAGTGTTTCATTGTAAAGTTGTAGAAAATCAACACTAAGTTGTGCTAGGTTGCTTTGTCCAAATAGTTGCAGAATGTTGGCAATAGTTGTAAAGAATCAGAATGTTAATGTTAGGATATCTTCATGTTCAATCTGTCTGTCTTTTCACGTAGTTTTTCTACCCATCTCTGCTGCTCTTTACATGGAAATTGGTTGTGTAGTGACCAATTATTTGGATGACCATTTGATGTCACCTGTCTCACCTTTCGGTCATACAAAGCCTATGACATGGCGCATCCCATCGGCGTACTTTTGCCATTACCCCTTGGTGGTCAAATAGGTGCTAAAATTATTCGTGTCGGCTTTTCCGACGTTAGCTTCGAATGCAAACATGGCCACATTGTTGCTTGAAGTGGGCTCTCAATCCGCAGTGGCTAAACCACTGTCCATTTGGATTTTGAGTAGTGTACCTCGCAATAATCTCTGGGTTTAAGCCTCTACTCACTCAAATCTCGTTTCTTTTTCCTCCCATTTTTCTTTTCTTCACCTAGCCAAGTTGTGGTTAAATTCTTGTTTCTGGACATGGGCCAAATCAGTTCGATGGTGCCAAGGCGTTCATCCCATGATTTGCTGGTGACTCAACTTGGTACTGTTGCTAGTCTATCAAGGACACGTTCTAACAAGAAAAAGCACAAAAAAGTCCATCAGAAAGCCGCTGTGGGAGTAGTTTGCATCTTTCGGCTTTCTTTTCCAACTGTCGAACTCAAAGAGCCCACAATCAAGGCCACTTTTCACTGATATATGGGGGCAAGAAGGCCGATGGGAGTAGGGGACTTAGTCAAATCTCGCTTTCATAAAGGACAAAGAAAGTTGAGAAGAGTTGAACTATGAGATTGCCACCAAGACCAATTCAAAAGTCTGAAGCTTTCAAATCAACCCTAGCACGATAAATGGTGGTTGATCTCAAAAGCGAAGCAACCGAAGTCTAGGATGATTTGATCCGCAAGTAGTCGTTGAAAGTAAGGTGAAATCGAGAGGAGGGCCCAAATTCGCCTTTCATACCCACCACCCGGCTCCGGTCCTTTTATCCAATGTTACCGTCGGATGTGCGTCGTGTGAGAATGAACACCGAATTAAAAAGAAGTGGCGCCGGCTGCTACGAATCAGAAACGTAGAGGCGGGGGAGAGGGAGAGGAGGTGGAATTAGATATGGTAGCGGGACAAATTCGACGCGACTCTTTCCGACCCTCTTTCTGGATCCGAAACTTCTCTATAAACCATCTGGATTTGGGTTGGCCAGGAACTCGGTAACCCAAGCTCATTGCCATTCCTTAGCGAAAAAAAGGAATTCTATGGTGGCAATGTGATGAATAACAAGCGATGTCCATCCAAAGCTACCGGGGACGGCATTAGGACACGGGGAAAGGGGCATGGGCAAGGTCTAGTGGTGACAATTTGTATTGGCAGACTGTGTCAGTGTGGTATCTAGCGCGAGGGTACAGGACAAAACATGTCGATACAAAGACAGCATGATTAGTTAATCGCATCGATAGCCCGACCTGAAAATTAGCGGGTTGACATGACCCTACCGTCGACCTGTGTAACACGACTTAATATCAGGCTATTGGGTCAGAATGATTGCATAACACACCATGATACGACAAGAACCCGACACGAAATATCCTCAGTTTTTTTTTTATTAAAATCTATTTATGAATTGCAATAGTCCACCTACGGAAAATCATCAAAACCAATTAAGCAACATGCTCACATTGAAGTACCGGCAAATTAAACTTTACCGATAAATAACTCGAACAAAAATAGTCTTTTAGCTAATCGTATTGAAATGGGTCATTTATCATCGTGTCGAAATAGGTAACTTATTATCGTCTCAACATTAACCTATTAATTTAAATGGGTTATGCAAAATCAATTCCATGTCACCTTGATTGGACAACAATACTAACCGTGTTTTGCAAGTTAATATAACATTAACTCAGAATATTATTGACCTCAACCTAAATCCACTTATTTCGTGTTGAATCATGCTATCTTGTCATGTCAGAAATTGCTACCCCTAGTGAGGTCCCATCTTTCCATGGCAATCCCATATGGGTTGTGTATGGGCAAAATCATATCATGAATTAGTTCCATAACTGGAATTTCTCTCTTTTGTTTGGCTCTCCCTCACCTTTCTGGTCGATTGATGGAGCAACCATCGAAAAGTCAAAGAACAAGCAACTTGTGCTGACACATCCGTGACTCTTATCACTCTTGTTCAATGAATGGTCTAGTAATGCCATTGTTAGAAGCATCACGAACCCAACCAAATCAATGTTGTTTTTTACTTTCTTTCTTTTTTGGTATTCATGATTGAGATCCAATGAGATAAGCCACTTTGGACCGTAATACACTCTTGTCTTATACTTTCCAGAGCCCAACATAAATGGTCCTCCAATTCTATAAAGGGATAATGACATAAATTATTCTTGAATTTTGATTCATTATATAATGGAATCCATAAACTTTTAAATTATGTAATATTATCCATGAATTTTAGTCTAATATTCAATGCGATCCATGAATTATAGGAAAATATTCGATATAATCCTTTCATTAATTTTAGATGAGATACAACATTGAACATTTTTAAATGGCCCAGGGACTAAATGGAACATGCACCAAAAGTTCAGGTCCTACATTAAACAAATTAAAAGTTCATGAATTATATTGAACAAACTAAAAGTTTAGGGATCACATTACATTTCAGACCAAAATTCAAGAATTATTTGTATCATTTACCCTTGTATTAAATCCCAAATTTAATGCATGAAAAGATAAATCAATGCATAATCAAATGAACTCCCCACTATTCAAACCCTACTTTAAGTGTGTTTTTGTCACTTCCATTGATTGATGAGTGTTTAGTGGCCTTGGCCATATTATTCTACTCCAGAAACATCCACTTTGCTTCCCACTAAGGAGGTTTTCTTAGGACAGTGGTTAAGCATTTGTCTGTTGTTAATTCGTCTTAAAAGGAGCTCTGTAAACTAATTGGACACTCCCCTTTTAAATAAAATTTAGAATTTTCTTTCCCCCTTGTTTTACTTTCACATCATTTTCAGGGTCATTATCTTTTGTACTTAACCCAAGTCAAATGTTACTGCGAAAAGCGCAGAGCCTGTGTAACCTAAAAGAGGGGCGAGCATTAGACTTGAGAGATTTGATAGATAAAACCGATGGCGACGTCGCTTTTGTCTTCTACCAATCGCGTTTGGCGCCGTCCGGTAAATCAATCTGGAATTTTGCCACTGTACACTTTTCGTCTATGAAGATGTGGATTCGCACCAAAACATGTCATCTTACAAATTCTTATCTGATTAATGCTTTGTCGGCATATCTTGCAAATTCTATCTTGCAGATAAGATGTAATCACTGTTGGGTGACTCCTGTAATATAATTCTTTCAATTGATTTTGATCGAAAATTATGGGCATGACGATCCAGTCCGCTTGGCATAGCTGGCGTTGTTACGTACAATTTTTGCAATTTTTAAAAGATTTTATGAATTTTTCATTTACTTTTCTTTCCTTTTATTTTCTTTCCATCTTTTCACAAAGGAGAAAAATTCAGAAAACCTTTAAAATTTTGTAAAAATTGTTAAAATCAACAATTTTTAGTCAAAATTGACTGGAAGGACTACATTAAAAAATTGTTAAAAATTTTACCACTACATTGATCAAATTGAAAGGTTTGAGATTAAATAGATGGCGGCATAATAGATTTATGATTTTTTGGACAAATTATCTTATATTTGCAATAACATGCAATATTCTAAAGTATGCTCGGGGGAGAATTATCAAAAAATTCCTAAACCTATTGTAATCCGCCAATTCAATCTTAAATCTCTTCTTCTTCTTTTTTTCCAATTGAGGAGAAAATTATAAAAAAAATATTAAACTTATTACAATTATGTCAATTTAGTCCTAAACTTTTTTTTTTTTTGCTAATGAGGGGAAAATGATCAAAAAAGTCAAGAACCTATTGAAATTGTGTCAATTTAAAAATTCAATCTATCCAGCTAACTTTGGCGAGCTGATGCTAACGTGGACTAAATAAAAATATGAAAATTATTAAAATATTATTTAAACATTGCCATGTCAACAACAGCCGATCAAAGTTAGCATAAATACAAAAGGTTTAGGACTTAATTGAAAAAAAAAGATTTAGGATTGAATTGGCACAATTGTAATATATTTATGTTTTTTTTTGTGTAATTTTCCCTATGCTTGAAGTATAAATACCCCATTTATTTAACATTCAAGTCGCATAATGTTTTGTAATGTTTTCATAAATTGTTCATCATCATGATGATATGGAACCTTTGTCACCATCATATAGACTACTTCTTGTTTTGTCCACCTTGGACATCATCTTGGGAGTAGACTTTCTACCACAATGTTAGCACGCGCCTCGAGGGCAATGAAATCAAGTGATTAGTCATCCCAAAAAAATAAAAATGAAATTATGCGACTCCACAATGCGTTCACATAGAATAAACCCTAAAAGAAAACCCTAAAAGTAGTCCAAATGCTTGAAGGAATGCATCAAGGTCCATGTTCATCGCATCTTGGAGACGAATCGAGCTTCTTCTAGCTATATTGAGATGCTCCAATAATGCTGTATCAAGAATATAACTTGACTTGACGTGATCGAGTGGTGATTCGTGCACCAAGGGAGTGACTCGGCTAAGAAGCATCCGGGCCTAGCTAAAGGAGAATTTTTATTAGGGTTTTAAAGTGCTATGAATTTGCTTTTTCTCCTTTTGTTTCCTTGTGAAAGGATGCCTCCACCATTCGTGCTTGGTTTAAGATGGATTACTTGGAATGATGGACCAAAACACAATTTCCTTTTTTTTTTTTTCGACATAGGGTCGACCTAATCCGGGGTTGTTGGGGCCGCGATCGGGATTGGGTTCAGGTCGTGGCCCTCGCCAAGCGACCGTGGTCACCGTCTTCGCAATATTCCATGACAAAAACATACATATTCGTCTCCGTGCATAGCCCAAAAAATTAGCCCAGCGCAGCGAAAGATTAACCAAAGACGACAATTGGTGACAAAAATTTGCCGAAGGCTGCATACAAACACACTGAATTTTTGTCCCCTTAGCCAATTTATGGTGACAACACGAGTTTTGTCCTCTTCAAACGGTAGTATGGTACTAGGCGACAAATTTTTTTTTTCAATTGCCCCCTTATACGTCGCCACCTTAGGAAAAATTTACAAAAAAAATCCTAAATCTATTATAATTATGTCAATTCAGTCATAAACCTTTTTTTTACCGATTCAGTCCTAAATCTTTTGTAATTGTACTAATTCAGTTCATTCGATTAATTTTGGCTGGCCAGGACATAATATCTTATATTTTTTGAATTTTCTAATTTTTTTTTGCTTTCTTTTTCCTTTCCTTTTTCTTTTTAATTTTTCCTTTCCCTCTGCTTCCTCCACTCGGCGAGGTCAACCTTGCCCCGGTGGCCACTGGCAAGGCTCAACCTCGTTGTGGCCTCGCCCTCCCAAAATCCTTAACGGTAACCCTCGACTCTAGCTCAAAATTAGGAATCCCTATTGTCGACGACGTTGATGTGCTCCTTGGGGAATAAATTGAGCTACCCGATCATCTTCTCGACGTGGACAAAGAGGAAACTCGATTGCATGAGGTGGAGGTCACCCACGTTTGTCATGGAGGCGGATGGAGACTCCAGCAAAAGGTCAAAGAACAGAGAAACGAGCCTCAGTTGCTCCATTTCCTTCACTGAGCCGCAATCGATCCCGCAGCGAATGATGGAATTTCAAATCCGGGCTGGCGAGGCGAGCTTCGCCTGCTAGAGGAGGAAGAAGACGAGGGAAGGAAAAAAGAAAAGAAAATAAAGGAAAAAGAAAATAAAAAATTCAAAAAAATATTAAAAGAATATGTCGCCATATGGAGTTCATGTCAGCGCTGGCTAGCCAATCAGATGTATTGAATTGGCACAATTGCAAAATATTTAGGATTGAATCGGCAAAAAAAAAGATTAGGATCGAATTAGCATAATTATAATAGGTTTATGACTTTTTTTAGTAATTTTTCCCGTCACTTTATATGTTAAAGGTGATGGGGCAAACACAATAAATAGTTTGCGGCAAAATATGGACCTGATTTGTCACCCTGACTCATTTTTGTATGACAACGGTTTATATATGTTCTTCATATTCATGTGATCTCCCTCTTTCTATTAACTTAAATTTTTGGATTCAATTTTTAATATAATATCGAAGCCAATGCTCTTCTTTTTATATATATGCGCTCGTCCTCGTTAGTCAAATTTCATGCACTGCATCATGATCAAAATTAGGGGTATCGCTTGATCTCAACTTTCGAGTCGGAATTTCTTTCACGGCGAATTAATACCAGAACGATTCAATCTGCTTTAGCACGAGAATGTAGCCCACGCTTGGGACGTCAAAAGGGGCACTCAAGTTGATTTCATTCCCATTTCAAAAGTAGAAAGGAGGTCAAAAAGTGAATTTAGGGTTTTCGTAGACGTCAAATATTCTTGAAATGCGGGCAGTGGTTGGCCGTTAAGAAAAGCCAGCACTCAACTTGAGAATCATTTTCTTTGAAACGATGACTTTTTGGTTCTTTGAGAGCACCAAGTCAGACTAGCTCTAGCTCTATAGCTTAGGCCCCTATGACAACGAGAGATCGAGGAGGACGGCAACATTAAAGTTGCCTTTGGCATTCCATTATACTATATTCTTGGCATTAAGGAGGAAGAACGAAAATAGTGGCTCCTGCTTGTTCGAAAAGGTGACATATTTTAGACCCTAATGCGGCGCAAATAGCGGGTTGTACCATGTATAAACTGTTGATCTCGAGAGTTTCTTTTAAGAAAGACATTGCTTTTTCAAAGACTAACATATATATATTTGTTAATAAGTGTCCGGTCTATACACTTAGTCAATAAACATGGAAAGAATTGTCATTTTCAATACATGGTTCTTCTGTTTGGTGTATAATTAATGCTACGGAAAATTGAACATTTTCATTCAAGCATGTTGTTGAAATTCCTAGAAACTCAGCAAGGAAAAGGTATTTCGCGTGTTAGGTATGTAATTGATGTAGGCTCAATCAAGCCGCATTATTCGCATGATATCCATTGCATCCTACTACGTGAAGCTTTAATTTTAGAATCACTACTTTTGAGGATTTGTTCACATGTGCAAAGTTCACATGAAACGACTGCTCGTAAACATGGGTCGTCCTACAAAGAAGCACCATAGTAGAATCTGAAACTAGTGGAGAACTTATCAAATTCCAGATTTCAAGATATGCATAATAGTTTTTAGGTTCATAAAATAAGAAACTTATTCTTATGAGTATATTTTAAATTCTAGGTAGGTGAAACCTGTAGAGAATCTGTTTGGTTTTAAGTTTCAACATATACATGGTAGGTCTCAAGTTTCAAAAATTGAGCAACATATTCCAACAAGTGGGTTTCGAGTTACAAATAAGTGTAAACTATAACTTTTTTTGTATATGTGTGTGTGTGTTTTTTTTTTTTTATATGTCTTCTCACGGTCTTGTAGTATTCCGTAACTTCCGATGATGAATGTGTAATCTGATACTAGTAGTCTGAGCTTTCATTTTCGGCGATACTTATGACTGAGACTTATACTTTGTTAATAATATGTTATAATTTTTATGTATCTAAATATGAGTCTTGATCAGTGAATTGTAACAGTAAATAATAATCATTAAATATGATGATTGATTTTAATCGTTCAATTAAGAATACATATGAAACCTGGGTAGACTCTGGAACCTGTGACAAGTGGGCTCTAGATTCAGGATATCTGTGGTAGGTTATAGATTTCAAAAAATGAAGAATCTATTTCGACGGGTAGGTTTCAAGTTTTAGGTGGAACCTGTAGATAATCTGGAATTGCTCCCATTTAATTTTTATAAATATTCCTAATTTGGAATAAATTCGATCTTCGAAGAACTAATTACGCAATATAGAGAACAAATGATGTAATGAAAACTGTGTCGTCTTCTTAGCCGGCTGCTTAACCAGTACCTCCGGCCATCGTTAATAAAGTTTATAAAATAAATTTAGTGGGATGATGGATCCCCCAACACTGTCCTAGGTACACATAGGTGAGATCCATAGGTGCGCAACCCCGAAGTTTCTGGCGTGCAACTTCTTTGGTCTTGTCATGCTCATTGTAGAATAATAATTTGGCCTCTGTCCTCTTTTGTTTTGCTCTTCACCATTTTTGTATTCCACATTAAACAATGTCGATTCCCATCGAGGTTTGCCCTAATAATCATATTGGATTTCGTATAAGGATGACCATAAAAAGTAAATAAGTAAATTTTAACAAGAATCAGACAAAACATCAGCTAATTCCTTAAAATACGAATTGCCTTTCACTGCAATGCGTGCCCAAAATCTATGGAGTACAAATTATTTAAACGGAAATAATAGATAGAAAATAAAATAAAAGAAAATATGTGGTCCATGGCTTTTGTTGATTTGGGGTCCTAAAATGGATGAACGAGGTCTTTTAAGGGCGTGGTCTCTACGCCCCAGGAGTCCCAACCTTCCCAGTCTGCTCATTCTTATTTATCAATTTGCACAGTGGTTGAAGATATATTCATGTTATTACCCATCTTCCAAAGTTTAATTATTGAATATCAGCTAAATCAATGTCGTGACAGTCATCCTCATCGGTATTACCACTATGATGGAAAGAGCATTGAATGGAATTTATTGAAGGTTCTTCTACGGCCAATTGTGTGTGCGGAGAGAGAGAGAGAGAGAGTCAAAATTAGTATATGAAAATCTCATTTGACGGTCGAATATACATAATAATTCCATGTAGAACTTGCCAAAATTACATTATGAATGCTGGCATAAAAGCACCTCCGCATTTATTATAAAAAAAAAGAAGATTAGAAAGTCTTTTTGTTTTTTTTTTGGTAAAGTTTAGAAAGTCTTTTTGTTCTATTTCTATCTTTTCAAATTCCTTATATGCTTGGAGGAAAAATTGAAATTTCGTGTGTCACCCACATCACATAAAAACTATTTTCATGAAGCATCACCCATGACGGAAAAGCTACTATTTTTTGTGATTTGACGATAGAATAGTCCATGGTGGCGCTTTCTCTATCTCATCCTGAGGTTGCTTCTTTTGTATAGAATTCAAAATGGAATTTGGCTGAATTTGACGAGTTGGTCAAGATTGAGGCTGCTCTATCTGACCCTTTGTGGCCAAATTCAGACATTCTTGGCTCTTTGTTCCTTTTGTTCCTTTTGACTTAAAAGGCAGTATTTTCATTGAGGGAAGTGCTTGGACTTCTCTTGAAGTTCCTTACAGCAGAAATATTAATGAAGGGTGTTATTTACAAGTTTAACCCCTTCATTGTACTGTAAGTAAATCTCGTTAATGCAGAAATCATCTATAATACGTAAACTAACATTGACTTTCGAATGCTTCGTGCAGTTTCATTAATGCAAGCAAAAACCATCCTAGACGAATGTACCCAACCGAATTTGAATTCTATCATCATGTATTGTCTAAATACTAATAAACCCAACCAAATTATAAATATATGATAAGAATGTCTACTGTCTGCTATGTTAGAAGTTCTTAGTGAATGGTTTAGAATCTTACCCTTTCTTAAAACATAATCTTGCCAATCTTCTAGTGTACATTCACTACAAAACAGAACCCTTTTTGAGGAATCTTGTGGTTACTCTATTATACCATAAAAATAAACAGAATAATAAATACATCTACTCAATTTACATAGTAAAATAGGTTGTCATAGTTAATATCAAGGGAATACATTTACAATGAATGTAGTTAATAATTCCGAAATTCAAGTAATAAACTTATATAGAATAAGATATTTTAAGTTCTTTAGTGATGACATTTTCACTATACACGTATGGAGAGAGAGAGAGAGAGAGAGAGAGAGAGAGAGAGGAGGGGGGGGGGGATTGTAACCATAGCTGATGGAGACAAAAGGAAAGTAATGAATATTGTCGAAGATCATGGAAGTGAGAAATAGAAAGATCAATTGATTTTTTTTTTCAAGTCATTGAAGTGACTTCTTTAACAAAGAGCACAGCAAGGAGTTTTATGGCCAAATTTACAAACATAGTAAAATAATTTAATGGATATATTAAAGAAGTGGTCAAATTGATAACTTATTTTAGGTTTACTTTTAAAATCGATGTTATCTTATAACCTACTTTTAATTTAATTATTACATACAGAGACAATTGAAACATTGAATTATAACTTATGTGATTTTGTTTACCTACAAGGGAAGGAGCATTAGGATTGCTCAATTTGAACTTATGGAACAAAGTTTTGTTAGGCCCACGCTGTGGAACCTCATCAATCATCCATTCTCTTCCCTTTGGAGCATTTGGGTTCACAACAAAAAATGCAGAGGTACCTTCTGCAGGGCAGTGTCTCCTAAACAATTGCGACCTTTTCTAACCTCAGTTATGTCTAGCTCATGATATGTTGTCGAGATATGTATGAGAAACTCAGATATGGGGGACTGGTTGTGGAGTGGTACCACCTAATTTGGAGCGGCGGCTTTATCAAACACAATTTTATTAATTGGCTAGTTTGCATAGGTAGACTATCGACAACAGAGATCATATCATAATGGATGACTTCACTTGATATTTAGCGTAACTTCTATAGGGCTAGTATAGAAGACAGAGCACATTTATTCTTCCCATGTGAATGGACAAGCAACATTTAGTTGTAATTAGGTGTTCTTTAGGAGGATGGAACGAAGAACTTTTATAGATGATTAGGGCAACAAAGGACAAAGATTCGGCGGCGAGACTCCTTAAGGTATCTTTTCTCGCAACCATATATTGTATTTAGATAGAGTGCAATAATAGATGGATTCAAAATAAGTAAACTGACATCCATATTATTTTGGCAAAGGTGTGTAAAAATATAAAATGTAGAGCTTCACTTTACCAAAAAGATTAGACCTTTCCAGACAAATGTAGTATTGGCTATTATGTGGAGACTTCCTACCACCATCATTTTGAAATATTAGCTCTATTTGTAATACTGGAGGTTGCCCCTAAGTTGTTGTACTTCATTGCCTCTATAATACTTGCATCTTCAACAAAAAAAAATTATTTGATTTTGATGTATCTAATACTATATATTAGCAACATGTTTCTTAACATAAGTCATTTGTAATTGTCTCGTCTTATATTTTATTTTCAATAGGGTTGATGTAAATAGTGAAACACAAAAGAAATATTAAACAAATAAATATCGATTTCTTTAATATAATATCTTTTATTCTTGAGGATCATAATTTTTTTTAATCAAGGTTCTATATTTAATTGGAGTGGAAAACATCGATAGTTTTATCATAAACAATATTAGGGATATGATATTGAATTGAATGTAATCCACAGTTACAATCAATCCCATTAACAACTCCAAATCTAAGTTCGTTTCCAATGTATCTTTCAGTGTACCTGTGTCCTAAAAGAGGGTGGTTTGGATGAAGAGTGGGGAAAGTGGAGTAATACATGCGTAATGATGGAGAGAAAATGAAAGTTATGGAGATAGCGAATGAGTGGAGAAACTGTGAAAATAGAAAGATTTCTACGATGTCCTTTAATTCATTAATTGATTTTTTTTCCCTAACAAAGGGCACAATACCAACCATCATGGCCAAACTTTTTGAAGAAAAGTCACCACCTATTTCTTAAATAAAAATAGCAGACATCAATTTATGAATTTATTAATAAAGAAATCAAATTGACACGACCTATTCTGAATGCACTTTTTGGTACTCATGCTGTCTTGCAAACTATTTCTGAATTTGATTACTCTAGTATACATAAAATTGAACAATTGAGTTATAATTAGAACAATTGAATATCCAACTACACATACTTTGATAGGGTTACTACCAACAAAACTCCAAACTAGTACACATGTAACAAATTTACCGCACTTTAATTTTTTTGAACACAAAAAATCCCAAATTGGTACATCTGTGATAAATTTACCCATCTGATAGTTTTTGTAAAATTTTACCGTCATATTTTTGAGTCAGATGACATGTAACAATTAATGGGTATACCAATTTAAAGTTTTCACCCTCCATTTATCATAGGTATATCAGTTTGGCTTTTTGGGTGATGTTGACCCAATTTAATGGAAACTAACGAAAGGTAAATTCATCATAGATGTATCAGTTTGAAACTTTTAGTTGTCAAAAAATTAATTTAGAGTAAATTTATCATAAGTGTCTTAGCTCATCATAGATGTACCAGTTTGAGACTTTTCGTTATCAAAAAATTAGTTTAGAGTAAATTCATTATGAGTGTACTAATATGTGTTTTTTTTGTGGTCAATAAATTAATTTGGATTAAAATTATTACAGATGTACTAATTTGGAGTTTTTCTCTGTATTAACCTATTTAATATTACATGTGTTAAAGCCACATAAAACTTTCCAAAGTGTAGAGTATATTCATTCTTGGGCACCGCAACTTTCAACTTATTAAAATGATATGTTTAGTTAAACTAAAACTTATAGAAGTCTAATATATATATTGCAATACTCACAATCGTTGTGTGCAATTTAAAGTGAAAATGTTATTTTTACTTTTCTTGAAATATAATCTCTAATATGACGGATTAATAGGAGGAAGATCATTGCTAAAAGAGTGATTCCTTTCGTACAATCATGAATTTAGGATGTTGTAGCTGACTGGTATGAAAACAATGTGATAGTGGAAGCTTTTCACTGTTCTGCTGTTTCAAGTCATGATCGGGGGCATTTTCATCTGGGGCCATTTCTCTTTTTTGTTTTCTTTCTTCTTCTTCTTCTCAAAATATGAATTGCTTTGGACACTAGTTTGTAACGTGAAACTACACGTAAAAACAACTACTCAGTAATTTAATGAAGGATATCCATTGGAATACGGCCAACTCACGTGAAAAGGACGTGTTTCGTCTACTAGTGTATTTGAAATGGGGACAGGCATCACCTTTGGTCCCCGCACAATCCCGCCGCTGATGTTCTGATACGTGATGCCCTACTGAAGAGTAAAGAAGATCCGTTCTTCAAAGATTTACCTAAATAGTTTATTTTCTTCCTTTGGGGGTCCAGATCCCACGTTCAAGACAGCCTCGAAATCAACGCGAAAACTACAATAACTTTGCAATTAATCAGGATTTGTCGTACTATTTCATTAATTTTCACGATAGTGCCACGCCTCATACATGTTAATTAGACATTCATCGAAATAGCATCTTCCATGTGACTCTGAAAGAATTCTCACCTCAAGCGAGAAGACAAATACGTTTTCTCGCGAGACAATTTGAAAAATGTCGATTTCCTCTTACAAGGAATAGACATCATATCAAGGCGGCCAATTAATTTCCATATGACTCTAAAAGATATGACACGAATTATGTATTATGTAAAATTCTCACCCCAAGTGAGAATTCTCTCTATTGTTAAATAATTCCTTGGAACTTCTCCCTATTGTTTTGAGCAGAATCATACAAGGTGATCCCTTTTCTGTCCCATATATCCCTTTGTCTGTGTTGACTGAAGGAGTGATTTCCTAAACCATCATCATAGGAAAAATGTTTGAATTGAACAATCTTTGTCAATTTTTTCCCCTTTCAAAGCTGATCAACATATGATCTACTGCTACCTTGCCGATGTGATTTATGTCCATATCTCGAGTTTCACGCGTAAGGGCCGTCTTACGTGCAAGGGAAATTTATCTTATGAAATGTTGCTATATATAGCGACAACTCGTTGTTTAACATTTTAATAAGTTGTTCCAGAGAGAATATATATATATATATATATATATATATATATATATATATATGCGAGTGATGTGTGTAAATTAGCGATTTTTTTTGGAAGTAGCAAGGCGAGGGAAATCAGAGGAATTGAAGAATATTGAACAGGAAAAATTAGGAATTTACGTGACTACTTGGTTGAAATGAAATGTTTACTGTGTTTTCTGCCCTAGAAATTGATTCTTCACATCTTATTTACAAATGCCACAACACCTCCGCCAACATCCGCCACTCCTGTCGGCACTGCCCTGCCCTTAGAAACATTATCCCACTATCAAGGAAAAAGGGCCACTTTCTTTTGAGGGCTTTTATAAAAAGAAGAAGAAAAAGAAAAAGAATAGAAACATAGTGCTTTCTCTTGATTTATAGTAATCCATTCAAACACTTATTTCGTCACAAATATAACAAAAAAATACATTGTCGAAAGAAAATTCTTAGTGACTTCCTAGCATAAAGAACAATTAGCACTTGAATATAATGGGTCCTATTGCACTCTTCATTACCTTTATTAAAGCTCATTAGAAGATTCTCTGGATCTTGCTTAGTTCAACGTATCATTATTCATTGTGACATCTTTTTAATTGATTGTATCTGATTGTAATTGATATTATAATATCATTTTCACTAAGACAACCATACTATAAAAGCCTCTAACTATCGCATGTAATCTCCATTATAAAGTATAGAGAAACTACACAATTCTCTTTCGCAAATTCTTATTAATCTTGGTAGCAGGGACTTCGTCCAAAAGTTTGATCAAACAAAGTTTATGGGATATATAGAATGTTATTGCCAAGCAATTAGTGCATTGATTGCTCCACTTGAAATGTAAAACTTATGAATCTACATAGTGTCGAACACAATCAACGCCATGTCGACGTGATAACTTTGACAAAATTTACTGGTCGACAAATGTTGGACAGTGAAATATAACTTAAGAGAAACCTAGCCGTTCTTACATGATCAAGAGTTTTTCATTGACAATGACAATGATATTCCCGTGGACTAACAACTTTTTGTTCTTTCTCTTCTTTTAATAAGAAAAAATATATAAATTCCATGAACATCTTATCGGTTTACATGAAAAGTTGTGGTGTAAGTAATGATAGTATTGATTGTGCTCCACCCAACCATTTCATAACAAAGGGTGGGCCTGATTTCAAACTTAACATAACACACTCAAGTTTAAGTATAGAAACTCTAATACGCTCATGTCTGTCTCTTTTTCTCTACACGAGAAATTATGTAAGATTTTCGATCTAAACATATTGCTTTTGAGTCGAACACAGGGAATCTCAATGTCCTCCTGTCTCTCCGATGGATGTTCATGTTATGCGTAGAATTCTTGAAGATTAGGCGGACTTTTTATGGATCGAGGATGCGGTGGTGGAGGGAGATATTTGATTGCCAAAAGGGAGGAGGAGGAGAGGTCGCAGACAAAGAACAATGTAGCCACACCCACAAGACTTGTCCCCCCATATGACGCACCACCAATCAAATTCGCCCAATTCCCAACGAGACACAAGCCCCCCATACGGACGCACGCACTCTGCCGAGCCCCACCCGACACCGACCCGGTCCCATCCTACGGCTCGGAGCATCCCAAACCGACGGCCTAGATTAGGCCCCCTCCCGGTGATGGCCCATGAAAGCTACACGTATCCCCCGTTAAATTTCCTCCACCAGTAAATCTCCGACGCGCATCTTCTCTCTCCCTCTTCTGTAGGGCAGATGGAACCCTTTGGCCGTTCATGTTCACTTTCTCGAGAAAGATAAAGAGGTTGTTGTCGTTGGAGCCTTGGACTGCGTCAGCCATCGTCCTCCCCAACCCGCCTTAAATACACTGAGTCCACCATCAGAACCTCCTCACCACACCATCAAATCTAATCTAATCCAATCCAATCCAATCCAATCTCGCTCTCCCCCCATCTCTCTGTCTGTCTGTCTGTCTGCTGTAGCAGATATTTCTTTTCTTCTTTTGTGTTTTGCAGCTCCTCTTCCTCCCTGTTCTTTTTGCCCTTTTCTGAATCTGGTTCGCTGAGATCGCTTGCCGACGGCACTGTTGGATATGATCAGTGACGAGTCAGGGACACCCGTCACGTGTCGCCGACACCTGTACCGCTTTGCATGGAGGAAAGATCCCGCCGTGTTTCTCTACTCAGAGAGAGAGAGAGAGAGAGAGAGAGAGCGGAGAAGAAGAGAGGGTTTCTCTTCTTTTCTTTCTTGGTTTTTCTCTTTTTCAGCCATTTTCTCCTTCATTTTTCCTTACTCTGAGCATTTGGGTTGGTGGGTTTCGCTTTTCTTGAGTGTTTGAACCCTAAAAGTTCGTCAAGTTTTCAATTTTTTTGGCTAAGGTAAAAGAGCGGTACCGGATCTTGTTATGGTAACTTTCCTAAAATGGTGTGGTTTACAGTGTCCTCGGATCTGAATTGATGCGGGTGGTACTTGCTCATGACATGTCTGTTTCCTTTTTGGCAAGGTAAGGTTTTTCTGTCTTTTTTTTCTGTCTGATTGAATTTGTCATGGTCAGGGACATAGAAATTGACAGAAGAGAGTGAGCACACAGGGGGGATTGTATAGATGCCTATACCTTTGCTTTTGCGTGCTCACTTCTCTTCCTGTCAGCTTCCAGTCCCCGAAAAATTTGGCACTCTCTCTTTCCCGGATGTTCTTTTCCTTCTTGAATTTTCGGTTTCGGTTGCTTCAAGTTTTGTTTGTAATAGTAATTGTTGTAACCACACATTCAGCAACTAGCAGAAGAAGCGTGACTTTTTATGGCGACTGCAAGAAGGTACGCCTGATTACTGTGCAGATTTAGCGGCAAAACTTTGCTTGCTCTCTCTCACGCTTTCTCTCTAGCTTTGCTTAGCCTATCCTTTTTAGCATGGTCCCCCTATAAAAGACCTTTCTCTTTTCCTATTTTCAAGTTCTTTTTTGCATGTTATGCGCATGCGATCTTGTGTTGTAGAAAGGTTCTGATTGGAGCTTGTTTTCACCTGGATCTGAGCAAGATTTGCCATGGTTATTGTATATTTTATGGGGTGGTCTTTGGTTCTGATTAATCTTGTCATGTTAGGGTTGCTTGTTCAACTGTTGTATGTAGATCTTCCTCTTTCTATTGCTCTGGTAACCTAAAAAATAGAAATAAAAAATGGGATATCTCCTAGTATGAAAATGTTGAGAGTGTATTGCTACTGCGTCTCTTCTCCTTCGAGTCGCTTACAGATTGTTGCAGTCGTTGATCATGGAGGTTAAAGGTTCAGACTCTTGAATCGCTAAGTATGCTATGGGCAATGAACAGTCATGAAGCCGGTTGTTTCGAGGAGAGAGTTCATGGCAAGAGGATGAGAATTTTTTTCAGACGGATCGTATGCCACTGATTTCTGTGAGTTGGTATCTTCTATTCCAGGTGAAATTCTTAAATAACTTGTCATTTGGTAGGTATATTTATTCAGGTCAAGCTCTTCAACGTTCAATATTTCAAAAATTCAAGACTGGAATTAGAAGTTTTGCTCTACATAACAATGAAAAAACAGCGCACTTGAGTGATTGTAGTTCCACTTTCCAAGAGGACTTATATCTCATTTCTTCTAGTGCTCTTGATGAACAGTCTGAACTCAGGTATTGATTGGGAATGCTTCGTTCCCTTTATTCCAACCGACTTGGTTCTGCATTTGGCTGGACATTCAGCTGCTTATTTATCTGTTAATTTTGCATGTCAATGCTTTCACAATTTGAGTTCGACATATAGACAATGGCAATACAACATGCAATAGTACACGGTAAAAATTTATTCGAATAGGTAAGTTGAATTACTCTCTAAGATTGAGATTCTTTCTTGCACTCTTCTTTAAAGCAATCTTACAAAATCTCCTCATGAAATTTAAAGTTGATTTGGTGTGAATGTCTCATGATTTGAATAATTCTCTGAGGATGTCAATCATAAGGAGGAATTCGTCTCTATTAGAATTTCAGATTCTGTGCATTGGTAACTATTTCAAAATCTGCAATCATTTTCCTCTCTCGAAAGGTGACACATACTACAGCCAGATGAGGAAAAGGTGGTATATATCCTTGGGTATGTCAAATTACTACAAAGTTCTCCTTAAATCACTAACCATTATTTAAAATGGTTTTCTTTTTGCTCTTTTGGAGATGACTGATTTAAATTACCTCCTACTTATAAAAGTCTTAGTTATACTTCTATGGAGGCCTTCATTCTTAATTGTTCTATCATCACTAGTTAGGAATTAAGCTTGGCCTATATAATGCTATAAAGGGCAAAAATGGCGGAGAGTTGTTTGACCATTAGTGCTCGAAAGTATGGCCAAATTTGGTTAGGAGTTAGAGTGCTGTGTTGTAGGGGCATTCAAATATGATTAAATTTTTTAGCTCAGTTATGTATTGTATGGCTCGTCTTGAAATTATAGGTATGGACAACCTAGGGGGACTGCAACCTGTCACAGGGATATAGCATTAGGCCCTTGCTATTGTTCATAGCTTGAAACATTAAGATAGTCTTCCATTTCTTTTAAGCTCAAGTTTTTCATATTGCCTAAAACAATATGATAAAGCTCATTATCAAGCCTTTCTTTTAATTTATCGTAAGCAGAATATAAGAAAGTTTTGGAATAAATTCCCGTTGACATTGTTCTCATTATGCAGTTCCCAAGAAAATGATTCTACAATCACTAGTGATGACTGCCTAGAGTGAAACGTTCGGAGAGTTACTGTGTAAAATCTTTAACAGCCCCTAATGGATGCTGATCTGTGGCCTGCTTTAGTTTACGGGGTCTTCCCTCTCCGTGCACTTTTGATTCTGTGATTGTTCTTAGTCTCCTACTTACGATGGCCGCCTGCATCACTTGATTGCCCGGTTACGCACAGTCCCAGTCTCTTCATGATCGGACGGGGCGGACCGATCCCGGCCGCGAGCACCGCCTGCGTGGTACTCGTTCTTGAGCTACTCGCTGCCCGTTGCTGATCGTCGTTGCTCCGTCCTGTATT
>JAGVVM010003651.1:0-34669 GCA_019149425.1 Psidium friedrichsthalianum
GGACGGAGACGGAGACGGAGAGGAGAGGGGTGGTAATGGCGGGGAACGAGTGGATCAATGGCTACTTGGAGGCGATACTGGATGCCGGACACTACAACGCGAAGAGAAGGGACGACGGGAAGATTGGCGGCGGCGGTGTTGCTCAGGAGATTGATGGCAATGGGAGGGAGGGAGCTTGTTTAGCCCCACCAGGTACTTTGTGGAAGAGGTTGTCAACAGCTTCGATGAGTCTGATCTTCACAAGACATGGATCAAGGTTATTATTATATACTCTCTCTCTCTCTCTCTCTCTAGATGACATTGCGGTTGGCAAAATAATCAAGTGCTGACTAATCTCAATCGTTGAACAATAATAACATATGATAATCCGTCGTATTCCCTAAAATTTCCAACTGGGACTCTTGGCCATGGCGGAAAAATGAACGTTTCGAGCATTTTGAGCGTGTGAAGCAATGGTAGGGTTACAAATAATGTACTCCAACGTCAAAAGTGTCACCTCATTCCCGAAAGGGCGTAATTGAATAGATTGACCATATTTTTCAGCATCAAACTCGCATATTCACTTTTCAAATTGAATTTTATACCCAAAAAAATGTTTTTAATTTTTATCTTTATTTTTTCCACTTAACTTCTTATGAATCAATCTTTACAAAAGACGCTGCAAATCTTTGTCATACATGATCATGTTCTACGCAACAAAATTAAAACCACTAGGTTTGGCCTTACATAGCATATGGTGGGTATCCCAGCCTAGATATATTTTCTATAAATAAACAAAGAAAAAGAAAGCGAATAAAATCCTAAAACACACACACACAAAAATAAAATGAAAAAAGTACAAGCCTTGGGGAATATATTCCACCATGGTCGTGACGCATTATTTTGCTGGCCCCATCCTTGGTGTGACACTTAAAGGAAGAATCACAAATTTAGCAGCTTCCCCCAGTTGCACCTCGGGACAAATTTAAACCTTTGGATTTTTGTGGCCAATCACCGTCACAAAATTGGACAATACCCACCGGCACCAATAGGCATGTTCTTCTACTGATAAAGAAATTGAAGGGTGAAGACGCTAGTATCATAAGTACCGGAGTTCGACTTCCGTGCTCTATAAAACGATAGAACAAAAGCTAGAGAGATAAGAATTAATGATAGTACATACCCAAAAAAAAAAAGGCAATACCCCAAATATTAATTTCTTAAATTAGTTAATTATTTCATGCATCTATTTCACTCGTTTAAATGTTCAATATACCTTCACATAATTTGCTAAAACAAACTCTATTAAACCACTTGCAATTGATGGCGCGGGAGGAGGAAAATGGTTTATTAGTTGTGTTAGCTTGATCTACTCTTTCGACTCGGGTACAAAAAAGAAAAAAAAGACCATTGCTACAACAGTATCGGGGACGTCGACATGCGACAATCCCGATCTTATTTCTGAAAGATTGGTAGATTCCTAATTTTCACCTTACATAAGTCGGCGCCGACGCACGCCGGACATGTATTTTCGTGTTTGGATCTAATAAATTGGGAATTTTTTTTTTTTTTATGTTGATGATGTTGACGGTGAAGTGTGAATTTGGCGGGCAGGTGATAGCAACAAGGAATACTCGTGAACCCAATAACAGGCTAGAGAATATGTGCTGGCGGATTTGGCATCTCGCCCGCAAAAAGAAGCAGGTGCACCACCTTCTATGCTTTTGCTTCTCTTTTCATTTAATTTGATTCTTCACTTCACTTCAACTTGTTTTTCATGGCACGGGCAAGAAAGAAAAAGAAAACGAAAAATTGTGGGACGACATATGTGTTTTTGTGTCATCCTTCCATTACAGACTCGTTGGTAAATTCGGTCGAAGTAAATGTTTCAAGAGACTATCAGTTGCGAATTGGTCGTTTTCCAAAGTACGTAGTTTGCAGAAACTGAGGCCCTGCTTGCAGGTAGCGTGGGACGACACACAGGGGCTGGCGAAATGGCACCTTGAGCGCGAGCACGGCCGTAACGACACGGCGGACGATCTCTCCGAGCTTTCGGAAGGAGAGAAGGAGAAAGGCGACGGCAGCAACAGTCCAGAACCCACCAAAGACAAGGTTGCCAGCATCAACTCTGATTTGCAAGCATGGTCGGCCGATGAGAAGCCGCGGCAACTCTACATTGTCTTGATAAGGTACTTAATATTTTTCACTAAGATTGATTATTTACCATATGAATAACAACATGGGGAATCATTCGTCTAGCCAATGGACCATGGGGGGAAATTACCAAAAAAGTCATTAGCATATTCCATTAGTACCGATTCAATCCTAAACCTTTTAATTAAATCAATTCAGTTCTAAGTATTTTTTAATCAATACCAATTGAGTCCATTTGGACCATTTTGACCGGAAATTGATGACTTGGGTGGGAGCTATCTAACATGGAATGAGCGGTGTTGATGTGGACTTTGTTTAATAATATTTTAATATTTTTTGAATTTTTTTACGAATTTTTCTTTTTTTTTTTCTTTATTTTTTATTTTGGCCGAGTGCCACGGGCCACTGGCAAGGGCTCGTGTGGCGCTTATTAGCTGGCGAGATCGGCCGGTGACCCTTGCCAGCCCACAACAAAGAGAAAAAGAAGAAGTAATTAAAGCGCTCAAAAGTTTTTTTTTAAAGAAAAGAACCAAAATAAAAATAATATTAAAATATCCACGTCAGCTTTGGCCATACCACGTAGGATGGTCGGCGTCCATATTAGCAATTTTAGACTAAAATTGGCCGGACGAAAAGTTTGTATCAATGCAAAAAAGTTTGTGATTGAATTGGTACCAATGCAATAATTCAGTATCTTTCTTAATACTTAAGGCCAAGGTCAGCAATTGCAATTTCTCGTGCATGCTTAACGTGTAAATACATGAATGTATGATGGTTGTGTGTTCAAACTTATTAAATCACTTACAAGATTCTGGAAATGCCTAAAAAAGCAGTTTTATCATTATGTGAGGCAAAAGAGATTTATCTGATAACCTTCATCATGATGTGTCGGCTTTTCGAAACGTTTAACGCTTGTATTGTATGTAGTATGCATGGGCTGGTGCGCGGAGAGAATATGGAACTCGGACGGGACTCCGACACCGGCGGTCAGGTAGAGCTATATGAGAAATCCATCCCTAAATCAGCTTAAATGTTTCTGCTCCAACTATGGACATGGACTGCTACAGATCAAGTTCGAAAGTCATTGAATTCTTAACGTATACGCATACCGTGGGCGATCCTTGTTAACTAGCTTCGGTGCAATTATCAGGTGAAGTATGTGGTCGAACTTGCTCGAGCTCTGGCGAGCACTGAAGGAGTGTACCGTGTGGATCTGTTGACCCGGCAAATCACCTCGCATGATGTGGACTCGAGCTACGGGGAGCCCATCGAGATGCTGTCTTGTCCGCTGACGCCGGTGACGGCTGCGGTGCCTACATCATCCGCATCCCATGCGGGACTTCTGACGAGTGATCACATTATCCGTCAGCCAGTTTATTGTGCCATATCTAAGCACGTAAGCATATATTTATAGCCATGGAAGGTTTATAACATTGATTGATACATGTTCAGGTATATTCCAAAGGAGTCACTTTGGCCTCATATACCCGAATTTGTGGATGGAGCACTAAACCACATCGTCAATATGGCGAGAGCTCTCGGGGAGCAGGTTGATGGTAAGCCGATTTGGCCGTACGTGATACACGGCCATTATGCTGATGCAGGGGAGGTGGCAGCCCTCCTTTCTGGTGTCCTGAACGTGCCGATGGTCCTGACCGGGCACTCGCTCGGTAGGAACAAGTTTGAGCAGTTGCTCAAGCAAGGAAGGCTTTCTAGGGAGGACATAAACACGACATACAAAATCATGAGAAGGATCGAGGCGGAGGAGCTGGGTTTGGATGCCGCAGAGATGGTGGTGACGAGCACGAAGCAAGAGATTGAAGAGCAATGGGGCTTGTACGATGGGTTCGATCTCAAGTTGGAGAGGAAGCTCCGGGTTAGGCGACGGCGTGAAGTGACTTGCTACGGACGGTACATGCCAAGGATGGTGGTAAGAATTCAATATTCCGTTTCTTGGTCTCAGCTATCTAACAACCTTCAAGATCTGATGCTGTTTGTTCTTCTTAATTTCTTCGGTAACGCGACATCTTTCTTTTATACATGGAAATGGCCCCTAGAGTGCCACAAGCCGTGACAAGTTTTTCGATCCGCAAGCCTCTTAGATGTAAAACGCTGATCGATCATCATGTCGGTATAGGCCATACCTCCGGGAATGGACTTCAGCAATGTGAAAGTAGAAGATTCAACTGAAAGCGAGAGTGACCTCAAATCCTTGATGGGTTCAGACAGATCTCCTAACAAGAGACATTTACCGCGCATATGGTCCGAGGTCGAACTTCATGATATACTTATGAATCCTTTTTCATTTCCTAGTGCCATTTTAAGTACCGGATGATGTAAGTACTTTCAAGTTTCATACATGGAGGAAAGAGGATATAAACTAATTCTTTCACAAGTAGAGAGTATGACAAATCTGTCTCCTCTAAATTGTTTCATTTACTTCGGTTTACCTTACTTTTGCCAAACAGGTGATGAGATTTTTCACGAATCCTCATAAGCCGATGATACTGGCATTGTCCCGTCCCGACCCCAAGAAAAACGTCACGACCTTGCTGAAGGCTTTCGGGGAGTGCCAACACCTTCGAGAGCTAGCCAACCTGGTAGCGCTAGCATCCGATTTGCTCAGGCAAACCCACTGCTCTTTGCCATCAAGCTAAAGTAGTTGCTATGTGTTATTGCAGACATTGATTCTTGGTAACAGAGATGACATTGAGGAGATGCCGGAAGGTAGCTCAGCTGTGCTTGCAACTGTACTCAAGCTCATCGACAAGTATGATTTGTACGGTCAGGTGGCGTACCCGAAGCACCACAAGCAAAGTGATGTTCCTGAAATTTATAGGCTGGCTGCTAAAACAAAGGTAAATTTATGCACTGATGGCAATGGCACAGCCATATACTTAAATCATATGTTTTTTCTTTTTTCCCTCCTTCCTTGAAGTTAAATAAATTATGTTCGTTATTTTGTCAAGGGAGTTTTCATCAATCCGGCACTCGTGGAGCCATTCGGTCTCACACTAATTGAGGTAAATGCATCAGTTTCCGTTTGTGAACATTCCATGATACCAATAGCACGGAACAGTTTGTTCTGTGTCAGCTGAAAAATAAATGAGCTTTCGCAGCATCAAGTAACGCTTTCAGCCTCATAACATCGACAGCGTCATTTTTCCGTTCCTGTTATACACTGCAGGCAGCTGCCTATGGATTGCCTATTGTAGCCACCAGGAATGGAGGGCCTGTAGACATCTTGAAGGTAGAAAGAACAACCCTATGTTTTACTCTGTACTGCTTTGGGATTAATTTATTGCTCTCGAAAATTACTTTGCACCTGACAATAAGTTCAGCAGCAATTTTGCTTGGTTCCCTGAAGGTATTCAATCAAATCTGTCAAGTTTAGAATAGCCATATGCTGCTTTTTTCTTATGTACTAAACATTTTCACTTCAGATTTTTCAGTGGGGTTTAGAATGTTATGCCTGATGCAGCAATTACCGCGTCATTAGCTAATGAACAAGTCTGCAGGCACTAAGCAATGGGCTCCTCATTGACCCTCATGATCAGAAAGCCACGGCAGACGCTCTTCTGAAGCTCGTGGCGGACAAAAGCCTATGGGCAGAGTGCCGTAAAAATGGCTTGAAGAACATACATTGCTTCTCATGGACCGAGCATTGCCATAACTATCTTTCCCAGGTTGATCACTGCCGGAGTCGCCATCCCACTTCCCGATTCCAAATTATGCCGATCCTGGAAGAACCAATGAGCGAGTCACTCAGAGACGTCGAGGACCTATCTTTGAGGTTTTCCATAGATGGTGAACTCAAGGCAAGTGGAGAGCTTGACCTTGCAACCCGGCAGAAGGAACTCATTGAAGCTCTTACAAGAAAAGTTCACCCAAATGGCGGTTCTCCTTCCATTATTAGCCCACCAAGCAGAAGACAGAAAACATTTGTGATAGCCCTCGACCCTTACGACAACGGTGGCTTGCTCACCAATATCTTTACAGTGACAATCAAGAATATTATGAAGGTCGCACGAGGGGAATCGGGTTTGAACAGAGTTGGTTTCGTGCTTCTCACCGGTGCAACCTTACAAGAGACTTTGAACGCGCTTAAAGGCGGTGATATAAAAGTAGAAGAGTTTGAGGCATTATCCTGCAACAGTGGAAGCTCAATATACTATCCAGGGAGAGATTTGATGGCCGATGTGGACTACGAGGGCCATTTGGAGTACCGGTGGCCCGCGACAATGTTCGCTCAATGGTCTTGAGGCTTGCCAAGGCAGAGGACGATGCCGAGGACGATATTTTAGAGCTTAAAGCCGGATGCAACTCGAGATGCATCGCTTTCAGCATTAAACCAGGAGGAAAGGTAAGATCTTTAGGTCCTAAGGACAATCAAGATGCCTGGGACTAACATTTTCTTGATGTTATACTGTCAATGTTAGGTTCGAAGGATCGACTACCTTAGGCAAGGGCTGAGAATGCGAGGTTTTCGTTGCAACATCGTCTATTCATGTGCAGGATCGAGGTTGAGCGTGATGCCTCTGTTTGCATCGAGAATACAAGCACTAAGGTTGGTCTTAGATGCTAATCAAGCAACTACTGCACCTAGTACGCAAAACCTGCATTAAACATCAACAACAACAATGGATTTCTTTTCATCGCCGTCATGTTCAATTGGAATGTTGGTTTGGAGATTTGAACTTACGGCTTTTCCTTTTGTCATGTCTTCTTGATCTGGCCAAGCAGGTATCTTTCACTCAGGTGGGGAATCGATTTTGCGGACTCGGTCGTGTTTGTGGGAGATAAAGGAGACACAGACTACGAGCAACTGTTGGGCGGCCTCCACAACACTATAGTACTGAACGGCACGGTGGACTGCGGCTGCGAGAAGCTTCTTCGCAGCGAAGAGAACTTCAAGAGGGTCGACGTCGTCGCTCTCAATGGCCCCAGGATGAGGATTCTAGACTATGGTTCCGACGAGGAGGACATTTCGAGGGCTTTAGAAAGCTTGCGGATGAAGTAATCCACAGTGCCATTGAGGTCCTGTTGCCTTCAGAAGCTTTGAAATAACTTAGTGAATACGACACACCAGTTATAACAAAAACGAAAAGCAAAGAAATGTGATTATGTGACCTCATCAAAAACATGTCTTGTCAAATACTTATGTAAACTACAGTAAAATTCCCTCCTTGTGATGCTTGTATTATCACGCTTTAATTAATTTTATGTATTTTCAATTTATATTAATCTAAATAAAATTTTAAATCATGTGAGTCTCATGTGGATCTCACATGATCTCATCACATGAGACTCACGATTTATGTGAAATGAATTAATACAAATCATCTGCTCAACAGAATGATTAAAAAATGACAGATCATCCTCCAATCGAAAAGAATGTATCTTACATTTTTACGTTTTAAAAAAAAAATCGGGGGGAAATAATTGTGGAAGTAACAAAGATGGTCAGAATACTTTGTTCAGGAGAGAGCTTCGGCCCAATCAAACGACAACGTATTATAGCAAAGCAAGCAAGCTAATGCCTAACCGAGTCGCAAACCATCCCAACCTACGAAAGGAAGGGATAATGACAATATGGTCCTGAAGTTTCTTCAATTGTTCAATATCGTCCTGCAATTTTACTTATTTTTTCAATCGAGTCCTGAAGCTCCGCCTTCCTAGAGTTTCCGCCGGTAAGTCGCGCTGCGGAAGAAAATGAAGATTTCAATGGCGATTCAATCGTTGCGAAGATCTTTGCTTCACAGAACTGCATATATCGGGAAGCCGCCTTCCATCTCTTCATTCCCAAAATTCGCCGAATTCGCAGTCTCTGCCAGACCTCGCCTAATCGTCACATCAAACGCAACCCTGAATTGGCGAACCAGAGAGCGAAAATGTCGCTGGGCCGACTTCTGCTCCATCAATTCCGAGCATAACAGGCATTGGGCTCTTGCTTCTACAGCAATGGGGGCTCTGCCACCTCAAACTACATCGGCAGTAGTTACTTGGAGTTGACCGACGAAGAGCTGATGAAACAGTGCGAGATGGGCACATTCAAAGCATCGGGCCCTGGCGGCCAGCACCGCAATAAGCGCGAATCGGCAGTCCGCATCAAGCACATCCCCACTGGTATCATTGCGCAAGTGAGCTCGGTTCGATTTCATTTTTTGTTGCCTCGAATTAGCATGCCTTTTTGGGATAGATGATTGACTGATTGATGGGTAGCAGTAATTATCTTATAGATGTGAATATACAGGTGTTTTTTTTTTTTTTTTCGCAGGCTGTTGAGGACCGATCACAGCACAAGAATCGAGCGTCAGCTTTACTACGCCTCCGTACTCTCTTGGCTCTTAAAGGTGGCCCCTTTGCGCTCTCCCTTTGTTTTTGTTCATAATACATTGTATTAGAGGATTTATGTAATCGACCCCAATTACTGGAATAAGAGCGGCTGTTGCTGCTTCTGCTGCTTTGTGAAGAGAGTGCACTTGCAAATTTCTTTTGATAAACATTTGAGGTTGAACATCCTTTATGCAATAATCTATGAAGTCCCCAGTTATAGTTAGAATTGTAGCTCCGCATAGCTGCAGACCTCCAAGAGATTCAAAGATCTTGCCAGGTTAGTCATTAGCAGGGTACAAGTCCTTAGATATAGAAATATCTTTCCCCTAGTCGAGTGATCATCATCCTAAAGTACATTACAAGTGCATGATTATATTGAAACAGAGTCTGCAGTTATGATGCCTGTCTCTTTCTTGATTTTGCCTTTTTGCCAATAGTATAGCAACTATAATCTCTTGTGTGCTTGTTTTCATTGTATTGGATGCTTATCTTATGTGTTATTTTTGTCTTCATTAAGAGATAACATGGCATTCTTTTGATCTAGTGAGGAATGCTGTTAATCTTGAGGCATACTCACCTCCCAAAGAGCTACTTCAAATACTTCCACTGAAGTCAACTGTGAGAGGACCTGATTGCGGACCCCAAATTGGACCCAAAAATCCAAAGTTTATGCTGGTATGCATTTGAGTAACCTTTAGATTTGTCTTAGATATACATTTGAAGGGTCCATTATATAAACTATTATGTTATGATAAGGTAGATTGGCGTTCTATCTTAGACGGAGTGGAGCTATCCGCATGTTTCCTATGTTTCAGAGTGCCTTGCTTAGTCATTTCTACTATAGATCCATTTCACTTTTCACTTCGGGTTCATCGACCGCCGACCCCAACTAGTCTTGAAAGCTGCTGTTCTGCAACAAACTTAGACTTTCACATCAAAGTTCGTTTCTCCAGGAGTTACTGAACAAGGAGCTTAAGAAAGATGTGTTGTCAATTAAGGTTAGATGACTGCTAGGGTTCGTTGATGGTTTAGCTACTGCCGAATCTACTCTTAAGAATAAAAATATGGAGTGTGAACTGTGAAGAGGAGCAATGTTCATCAAGAATCACTATGGATAGGGAAGTTTTTTTTTCACAAATAATATGCATTTGTGATATCAAAATCTGGAAGCACTTTTCCAAGAGGTTTTAAGACTAACTTAATGATGGCGGCGGATTTCATGCAATCACTATAGTCATCTGTTTGTAGCTTGAACCAATTCTGCTATGTTAGTGCTTATTATTTTAGTGAAATAATGAGAATGCAGTTGTCATTTTGAATGCAATCTATCATTTCACAGGGAGTGCAAGCCTTGCTGGATCTTCTATCTGCCCTTGAAGGTTCTGTGTCTGATGCAGCGAAGTTATTAGGGTATAATTCTCCATTAAAATAATATAAACATCCAAAACAAAGTGTTTGTAGCCAAATGAGGTTATTGTTTGCCAAATTGTTAATTATTTGTATTTACAAGAGTCAGCATGCATCAACCGAATTTGCAACGATCTTTAGAATAGTGAATCTCTGATGCTGCCTCACTTCATTTCCTATTGCAGTCTAAGCACGGGAGCATTATCACGATTGATTTTGTCAGATGACTCTCTTAGGCTTGCAGTGAATGAGTTAAGGGCATCTAAGGTAAGATTTTAGTGGACTACAAGAGTACTTGGGTTTTTTAACTTGGAGAAACTGGGTGTATATTATGTTTACAAATGTGGTTCAACTGCCTCAGTAAATGATGTTTCAACTGATGAAAATCATATATTGATTATACATCCATCCATAACGCATCTTAGAGAACCGTTGTAGCGATACTAATGCATTCTGATAATTTGGTACTTAAACAATGCTCATCTTAGGCTTATTTGGTCCTCGAAAGATTTAAATTTATTTGCCTTTAAGAACCAGCTTTAGAGAGCAGAGTTGACCTAATGAGGCTCGATGTGAAAATTCTGAAACCTTTGTTACTGGAAAGTGTTGGTACTGAAAAGCAATTTCAGTAACAGGCTGTATTCTCTTTAAGACAAATGACAGTTTGGGTTTTCAAAGTGTATGCCTGTTCTTACTGATGTTGCTTTTGCACTTCTCTGATCTCCATATGAGAAACTGGTCTAAGCCACTCATTTACCCTAAACATTTCAATGTCTTCCGAGTTTTCACAAGGTTTTCTTTCTTTTCTTTTTTTTTTAGTTACTGTTTTTTAGGAAAATGTTGTTGCCTTTCATGTCATGATCTTTTTTAGGATAATACTTTGTTTATCCAGTCCGTACCTTACCAAGATGTCGCTAGGCAGGAGTAGTAAACATCAGCACAAAGTTATGCTAGTGAACGTCATCACAAAGTTATCCCAACTTCTGATTATAGATAGTAACGAGCTTACTCATTCAAACAATATTTTCTAAGGTCATTACGTCTGATTCTAAAAAAATATGGAACACCGCATTTATTTCAGTATCTTTTCTCTTTTTTTTTTTTTTAAGCGAGTTATTTTATTCAGCCTTCTCTGGGTCCTCTGCAGGGCATGAAGCCTCTCAAGTGAGACATTTGAAAGCTATCCATGCCAGATATTCTGAATGGTTGTGGTGATAAGCACCTTTCTCATGTAGAAGCCTTCAGCATGGACAGTATTGCTTGTACGGTTTAGCAAGCTAAGCCGATTATCCCACATGCATCATACACCTTTATACATTGTAAATACCTTGAAGGATCCTTTTCATCGGTAATTCTTTTTATTGCTTGCTCTTTGCTCCTCTGAAACAGCCTGACGTAGCTCTTATACTACTGATGCAGGATCCAAGAAATATTTTTCAGGGAGTGTCTTGGTTTTTACCTGCTGACATTCGTGTAAAGTTTACTTACCAGCTGGAGTCTGAGTCTAACCAAGTGTTTGTTTTCGCATCTTTTCAACTTACCCAATCAGTTTGTGCTCATGGTTACAAATTTCTGCTAGATGACTTGACGACAAGTTTTCTCTGGATGTCCTGACCTGCTGATATCTAGCACAAAAATGACTTTTGTGTATTTGTAAGTATTTTTTAGAATAACATCAATAGTCAGTTTGCAATATCTTATGAGGAGAGCTATTGCAGTTACTTTGTATGGCACACACTCATTGAGATATTTACTTGAGAATTCTACCTTGACTTATTGGGACTGGCTTTTTCTGTCTACTTAAGGGGAGATTTAGCCCCTGGACTGGCACCTTTATACTATGAATCCTTCTAGATTTGATTGATGCAAATGCAACCTAATTAACATAGCATGAACGCCAAACGGGATTTTCCATTTGTTGATGGAAACTTTTCCTCAATGTGTCCGTAGACAGAAAATGTGGAAAAACCCTGGTAAGGATCATTTTCTAAATGAATTACTACTGCAGAAATGAACTCTTTTAGATAATAGACTTAGCATGAGAGCTACATCCGCTTCAGCTAGAAATGACTTTGAGCTGTTCTTGAGCAGCTTTTATTAGGGAGTGAGGGCTGCCTGTAATTTGAAGCATAAATTATCTGTTTTATGAGAAAGCAAAATCATAGCATTCATGCATTTTCTTTTCTTCTAATCTGAGGGGCTGGAGCTGTTTGTAGCACCACAAGAAGCTATTTAAGGAGGTCTTGGCCTAGGTAATTGCTATATTTATGTACTTTTCACTGCACATCATATGGAATGATTTTGTGCTGTATGAGACTTTCCTTACAAAAAGCATGATTATGATGGTTTAGCTGATTAACCAATCCCCTTTTCTCAAGCATGATTATCCAGTAGGTGCCTGGATATCAGAGTTATGTATATTTGTACTCGTTGGATGCACAGTGGATTAACTTCAACAAAACTACTAATACAATTTACTTGAATAAGCTCCAGTACTTGCAATACAGTTACGTGCATAAAATTCGTTTTGCCTTCAGTTTCATCGACCTAATCCATTTAGCTAGGTTTTTTGGCCAGAAAAAGGGTTTTTAGGCCCTCATTCATTCCTTTTGTCTCTTTGTACTTGGCTATGCGAGTGTAGACTTTCATATCATCTTTGACTTTCTCTTTTTAGATGAAGCAGAGATTTGATTGACACGGAATAATGCAAGTTGGAGTGAGGGAGAATCTACTCAAGTGCAAGTGTTTGGCCACCCACCTGAGGCTTTATTCATACAAACATTGACAAAGATTGTGGTGACAAGACGCTGATGAATATCTTAGAGGAGGGAGCTTTTTCGAAGTCAAAGACAACATAAATTGCTTTGCTGCGAATTGGAAGGCAGATTGATGCAGAAGAATCCTATTCCATGAGAATGAGGTTCTCTCCACCACTGCGACAACACTTTGGTTCCGTTGACTCTTTACAGAGGAACACTATGCATTCATATCCAAAACCCCTAGTCTGTGATGTCCTTCCAAAGCCATTCCCTTTTCCTGTTCCTTCTTTAGAGGACTTTTAACATATGCTTCTGGCTTTTCATTTAATTTATTCTAAATCCAGGTGCCTCTATATGTGTCTTCTACTTTTCAAGGAGCACGCTGCACGTTTTGAAATGCGGATTTGATTCCGTGGCTTCTTAAATTTCAAATCGCCTTCTCCACGCTCCCATCGTTATATATGCGAATTTCTAGCTCGGTTATTTTGCACACACTTCCCTCCTTCCATCTCCAAGCTGCAAAGGAACGAGAGGAGACGGAAGAATGGGAGCCGGTACACATGCCAAGCTGAGACTTGCCATCGGTTATGTCAAAGACCATGCTTCAGTCGGCAAAGCCATATTAAACAAGAAAAGTGGGTTGTCCGAGATTGAAATTGCCATAATTCGTGCGACTCGTCATGATAATAGTCCAGCAGATGACAAGTACATGCACGAGATCCTCTTTCTTGTCTCGAACTCACCGGATTCGACTTTTTTCCTTGCCGAACGGATTTCTCAACGCCTCAATAGGACGAGAGACAGCCATGTAGCGCTCAAGGCACTCCTGTTGACCCACCGTCTCCTCCGTGGAGGCAACCATGGCTTTGAGCATCAGCTGCGTAGCGCGCACTTTTCGGGCCATCTCCAGATGAGTCCTGGCCGGTCGTTCACAAGAAGCTCCGATCCCCTGGTTTGCTTTCTTCACAAGTATGCAGCTTATCTCAATGAAAGAATGGGGTGGATCATAAACCCCGGCGGGAAGCTCGAACCCGTTATGTCTCCAGGATTGGATTTCGGGTGCTACAGAGAAAGATCACTAGAATTGGTATTTCACAGATTACCAAAGTGTCAATTGTTTATCGACAAGGTCCTGGAATGTTCACCTTATGATGATTTTCCCTCAGATAGGCTGGCCCAAGCAGCTATGTGCCACACTTTGAAAGAGAGCTTTCAAGTTTACACCGTGTTCTGTGAAGGCGTGGAGGCTCTCGTGAACATGTTCTTCGACTTGACCCTACCTGCGAGAGACATAGCTTGTGACATACTCAAAAGGGCATCTCAGCAGAGCGTGACGCTTGAAGAATTGTATGGAAAATGCAAGCGGACGATAAGAATCAGGAATTTGGAGTACCCTTCGGTCGAAGTCATTACCATGGATCATGTCAAGTCATTGGAACAATGCTTAAGCGATATCCCCACTGGAGTTTGCAACTCTCTAAAGAGCGCGTCAATTTCCAAACGACTTCTGAATTCGGGCTTGGATAAATTAGACGAGGTGACGGCAAAGATGGAGTGGAAAGAAAGGGAGGAAGCTAGGCTGAAGAGGGGTCTTAGTTATTCATCTGCTACTTCTGTTTCCTGGACGATGGAGACAAAAATAAGCAATGTATGGGTGGTATTTGAAGATGAAGATAGTATGGACTCATCTTGAGATTAATGAGATCGATTTCGTCTTTGATGTACTCCGAACGCATTTGCAATTGCAAGAGGTTATAGCCACACGCATTCACGTTTTAATCTTAGTCTCTTTAGACAAATAGCACAGATCCAGTGAAATTTTTCTACTTAAACCGGTTGGGAGGATGAGGTATACAATGTTCCAAAAACTATTCTAAAAGCAATGCGAATTACACCTAGAATGAAAGGTAATGGAGGAATTTGATGTCGATTTGATCTCCCCTCCCAAATGTTACGAGAAATATGCCATTGATTCACACTTTTGAGTCAGTTCACAGCAAATTGCTCACTCCGAGAACGGAAGAAGATAGCCCTCAATTTCATGCCAAAAGTTTCTTGCCCTGATTTGGACTGGGAAATGCCAGCAGAAACGAGTCACCCAGCTTTTGAACGACAGAATTTCCCGTCGAGAAGACCATCCATCTGATGCTACTTTTGGTTCACTCAGATGAATTCTCTCCTGGAAAATGGAAGGAAACTGAGTCTACTCATCAGAGTAATTCAGCAGTTTCAAATACTTTCCAATGATTCCAATTGCGAACAAATGCTAAAGGCACATAGTTAGGGTATCTATGGAAGTAAGGCACAAGACAACCTTATTTGAATAGGATCTAACCAATACGCTCGCTCACAAGAGACAACCATTATATATAGCAAAAGAAAACAGCAAAAAGATCATCAACAATCTTCAATGAGAACACATTTCTCTGGCCTGTAGAAGTTTATCATACAAAATCAATATTGCAAAGCTTCTTTTCACATCCAATTGCACCAATTTCCCCCCTTCAAAGTGTCCAAAAGGGTTTAACTTGAGATATATGTTACGTATTATATCAAACTCCGCCTATGTATGCTTACATAGCCTGTCCCAAACCAGGGTAAAGGAGGAGGGTTGGCGTCAGGCGCAGCGAGCCGGCCGTTAAAAAAGAGCTACCCCTATGAGATATGTTACATAATAGCTATGCTTTATCACCGAGTACAGGAATGGCTCATTGTCATAAATGTCATGCAGCTTCGAGCTACTACAGCCGTTTAGAAAGAATAACCTTCTTCAAGACATTGTGTTCTGATATCTTGCATCAAATGTTGAAGTATAGTGGGTTTACTAGTAACAATAGCATCCACATGCTCGTACAACATCTTCTGCATGGAATCCAAATCATCGACAGTCCATGCATAGACCTTCTTCTTTCCCCTATAAAATAAACCAAAAATTTCATGAATTTACAATTTGTACCTTAGACAATAAAGCTGTCCACACCGTCGCACCAGCAAATCACAAAAGACTGCCTCACGTTTATTTTTTGGGACCATTATGCTATTAAAAGGACAGTTCGAAGGGACAATTAAGAGGAATTTCGGGAGCAAATTACAACAAGGACCTGTTGAATCTCCTAGAACATGCAGACATAATGATCACATAAAAACATTGGAAAGTAGCACAGGTACTACATTCTACAGTCAAGGGTGGTAAGTGAACCATCCTCCATATTTCTGGAGGCTAAGGAGCAATTTGAGAAGTCCCTCCCACAGGACCCAAAGAAACAGAGAGATCAATTGTAGGTTTATGAAGTAAATTACCTGTGAAGAGTTCTCATAAGCCTGTCATCAATCAAAGGATGGAAAACACCAACTACTCCAGCTCCTTTCACCCTCAAGAGATTACTTCTTAGTCCAGTGGATGGATCTTTCATGACAATGTAGCCTACCTACAAAGTAATCAAGTAGCCATTGACTACCATAAGCACAAATGAAAAGAATACTTACCACTCTAGCATAATGATGAAACAGTCCCTTATAGCAGTCAACAACTTTTTTACAGGTCCAACCATACAATCTAGCTCAATAAGTCCTATGCATTTAGATAGAGCAAACATTATCAGGTACCGTTCCCACATGCAATGATGGCAGGGGTTAAAACTACCCACAGATGTAAAACAAACTCAGCACAAGTCTAGTCATCAAGGAGATTTAGCCCAAAAAGTCGACACCATGGGAAAGTCAATAGGATTAGTGTAATTCTGACTGAGTTCACCCGCTCAACATTTAACCACATTTACAAAAAACGATGAAACAAAGACGATTTAGAACATTAACGTATACATCATCTCCAAAAATTGTCTCCAACTGCTATAAGAAAAACCATCTCTTAAAATCTTGTTGCAAAACTTTTAATGCCACAGACTATCCTGAAACCCAAAGCAAAGAAAGAAGTGAGAAGTTCTTACCGTCAAATTTGATGACAGTTTAATTACTTCTCTGACTAGATCATCATTTTTAGCCCACAAAAGGCAATTGTTGCATTCCGTCATCTCAACCTGAAATTCAAAAGGTGTGATTCATTACTCCTAGAGGTCATATGTTTTAACAATGATTTCACTGCCGATCTCTTGATTGTCACTCACAAACTCATATCAAGTCTTCATGGTAAATTCCACATGCATTTCTCAGCAATTCCACGAGGTGAAAGATCATTCAAACTCATGGGAAACAAGAAATTCAGTAGAAGCTGTACGAAAACTGCCCATGGAACAGGAGAATCAATTATTTTGACTCACTGCAGATCACCTTAATATGTCATTAGTGGTACAACTGGCAGACAGGTTCAGAAAGGAGCTTGCAATTGAGTACGTCAAGGTATTCCTAATTCAGGTTTTAGTGACTTCACGAACTTTCCATGTAGATTCATATGCTTGAGCGAGGAACATGCAAAGTGCAATTAAGTGGCACAGCAAGAAACTTCTGTAATAGGTAAGCAACATAAATCTTGTTACTCTCTCTGATCTAGCTTTCAATATCTACAACTTAAGGTTGAGATGTGGTTCTTTACACCTAAATTTTGGAATTTAGTAGTTAAAGGCATTGACATGAGTAATCAAAGCCTTCAATGGCTTTTACAATTGCTTCTCAGCCAGATTTAGAACGTTATCAGAATTTATCATCTTCCTTCTTTCATGATGAAATTCTAGAACTCTGATTTTTCTTCTTTCATGAGGTTACATATCCTGGAATTTCCAATTTATCAGATACTTCAAAGAAATTACAATGGACCCTGTTGTATGGAAATTACACAAACATCATGTCTCAAGAACGATATATCTGCCCATTAAACTTGACAAATGTATCAATTCTTTTTATATTTCTTGTACGAAGGGCAAGTGAACTCCTCTGCATGCATGTGGACAAAGTCCAAGCCCACAAGTACAAAAATACAGTGTGAAACCTTTTTGATGGGAAAAGAGCATAATTTCTAAGTGGAGGGTGTATAGTAATATAACCAGAATCGCAAAGTAATTTTCCACATCTTCTGCTAAAGAAATGGAGAATTTTGAAATTATTAACTGCCTACCTTATTAAGGTGGGAGAGTTAGCTCCTACATTATCTGGTACAGGCCTTTACTGTCATGTGTCGGGAGACCTAAGAGATCACTCGTCTGATGAACGTAGTCAGCTCATAGCAAAAAATTTGAGCCTTATAAAAAAGCGCGCTTTATATATCCAGATTCTGCTCATATCCTTGGTCTAGCCATAGGCCCAGTATACGGAATCTCACAAAAATAACATTTGTGACCACAAGTATTTGGGGTATTTGCTTGCGGAAAGCTATTTACAGTTTTGGAATATTGTTGCTTGATCAAACAGATCTGTCCTATTTTTAGTGATCAAGAGAAAAAAATTTCATGAATGTTTTCTGGAAATAATCTCCACCAAAGAAAGAACCAATATGGTCAACCCAAATATATGTAATCTATCTATTTTCAGAAAGAGAGACAGAGGAACCAATAGGCACTCACAGCAGAAAGAATATCTTTTGCTAGTCCACTCTCATATGCTGGAGGGCCAACTTTGGCGTCAAGAATCACCTGCCGAACTGCTCTTGATACTGACTATTGAATCATCAGGAGTACAGGGAAAACATATCAAAAGGAGAAATATAGCAAAAAGACTAAAAAAACTGATAATGCATCAAAATCAGATTCAGAGGTCCACATATAGGTAAGATACCTTCAAAGCTTCCGCAGCAGTGAGAACTTTGCTATCAGCAAACTTCAGTGAAGACTGATGGTTACTCTCAAGTTCTTTTATCTGCAACAAGAAGCTAGAATAGAATCTCAATCAGAATGTAAGTAGAAGCCTCCCACTGTAAGACACTCCTTCAGGAGATAAAAGGCCAATTTTTTGGATGTAGCGAACTTATATAGTGTTGATCCTCCCAAAATGAGCTCCCTGTTGAGAATTTGTGTCCATAATTAGACATCTTAAAGGAGTACCAATTAGATGGGCGCCTATGATTGCCACATCGAAATTTTCCAATGTAATATCGTCCTATTCAAACTATGTTAGGCCATGCACATTTGTAAATAAGATAAGTCTTTTCAGCTGAAATGAAATCATCATCCCCAAACACACCCCTCCCCCCACCCTGGCATCCCAAATATCTTTAAAACTAAGAAATTTCTTCTTCTTGATGCTATTGCTGCTGCCATGGTTGTTTTTATGGATGTTGAGGTGACGATATGCTGCTTGAACCATGTAGATATTTTTTATAAGAATTTTTTTGACAAAGACTTGATGAACTGAGAACGAACGCCTCTAATAGAAAAGTACATTGGACAAGGGAACAATCTTCCCTGCTAGAACAGAACAGACTCATTATGATGCAAAAAGATTAGGAGGTCTAACATACTGTTTACCTTAACAAATTTACTTCGAGTAAGAATGTATTGGTATTTTCTCACGGAGTACTTTGGACATTGCGTATGCCAATCCATATTTTGTATTCTAAATGTTTAATTTAAGTATCTTTGCATGCCAAAAGCAACCATCTGACTCGACCATACTGACCTCTTTAATGCTCAAGTGACCGACTCTGGAAGTTCTATCACCAGATATCCGCTGCAGATCCCTGCCATTGAAACATAAAAAATCAGGATTCTCTCTTGCTTCGTTCAACGTAGATTCCCAACCTAGGATACCCCAACTGTAAAGATATTGCGAGATCAATCTTCTACTTAAACTTATCCATTTATTTCAACCAGAATAAAGTCTCACTTTCCACATGCGAGCTTAACACAATTTCTCAAAGCAGGTAGCATTTTGTCCTAATGTTAGAAAAGGTTGTGCGTTTATTGAGGTACAGCTAGATCTACGAAACATGTATGGTTGACATCATCTCAATGATGTAGCAATAGATGAGCTTCGCTGTTCACATAAAGCAAGAATTCTAATATATTTAAGGCGTTTAGCATGCTACTAGTTCACATACAGGACATTTGTAGGTGAAAAAGTACCGCTAGTATATTCATAAAGTATTAAACACAAAAAGAACAATTATTAACCTTCTATTATTAGTCTTTCATTTATGATTCCCTTTTCTCTCACCCCCTAAACAAAAAATTCCTAGATCTGTCCTCGGTAACCCACATTTAAGAAATTGAGACAACTTCAGACACATGGTAGTAGCAAAAGAGCGGAATCTGGGTTCGAAGCTTACATATCCCCTTCAAAGACAATATAAGCATATTACTCGGAACAAAAAAATCTATTTCCAGGAAACTACTACATCCAATTCTGCTAAAATCACCAAAGCTATCTACCATGCTACAAAGTCTATATAAAACCCCTAATCATCAATTACATCCATGTCAATAGCCAATTTTCATTCAAATGAAATTATGTTTAACCCAGATAAGTGCAAAATGGGGCATCATGAGCAAAACCAATGAATCTTTTCACTTAAAGAAGAAGAAAGAGAAAATTCAGAGTTCAAGGCTATGACATGATAGCATTGTGAGAAGTACACAAATGAAGAGCTCAATCACATAAAAGGGTATCTGAAAAGAGAAGTTATAAAAGTAGTCAAGTATTGAAATATTTCCTTGAAAATGTCGATTAGTTGTGGCAGAATCAGGGTTGAAGCAGTGAAATGTTGCATAAGAAACAACAGTAGCTAAATTACCTGTCATGTAGAGCAAGCAACACACCATCTGAAGACCGAGAAACATCAATCTCAATGCAGTCTACCTGGGAACGAAGAGCACCTTGATATGCAGCCATCTGCAGAATAACAGAAAGACAAAAACAACTCATCGATTCTAACTTTCAAAATTGACAAAGTGATGCCGAGGAGGCCTTATTTGGATTTATCCTTGAAACCAAATGATTTTGTTACTCTCTTATCATGGTCGCATATCCAATGAAGAGGACAAGGGCTTGGTTCCTCTGCAGTCTGCAGCAAGCAAATGCCTTTCTTATACCAAACTTTTGTTGGTTGAGTCGTTTGCCTTAACTAGAGCCTTGCGCCATTTAGAATAAAACCTCTTGGTACATTTGATTTTCCCACCCAGTCTCAACAAACATCTTCATTAAACAATCTTAAAAGAGATAGAGCTCACTGTGTTGGCGAAGGCCTTAGACAAGTCACCACCATGAGCACACACAAGAGGTGGACTGCTCAGCCAACCGCACTTCTTTAATTGTGCCTGCAAGATGTTAGGAAATTTGTTAATGCAGGCAGCAGTCTAGACTCTATTGACCTCAATACAATCATGAGCAAGTTCGACCTCTACAAAAAGAATCATACTGCATTGCACGTACAATCTAACTCAAAAAGATGCAAGTCAGAGGATGATGATTAAATGTCATAATCTAGAACCAGATGAATCAAACTATTTGATGGATTAGGCACTAGTTAGGTAACCAACTGAGGAAATATCACAATTTCCAATGCACTTATTGTCCTCGTGATATACACAATCTAAAACTTTCTCGTTAAACACATCTAAAAAGTACTCTGGGTGCATTGGTTAACAAGACCGTTATTTGATATGTGGCAACTCTCACATCATAATTAAGGTAGCTTCCATACAACATCCAGGGAATTTGGGTTTGAAGTAACTGAATTCAGGCCAATGCAACAGGAGTGAACCCTCATCACTCTTTCATAGTCAAGAACACCATTTATCACACAACACCAGTGCAAGTCAGTAATAAAACACTGGATCCCTTTCTGAGAATACAACAGCACAAGTCTATTTCAGTTTAACTTGTGCAAACAACTCCTTAGCTGTTGTATCTGCTTAGCCGTTGTATCTGCTTAGCCATTATCACTCAATTTTCAAGAACAATCCATGTAATTGAAAGAGAAACCCTCAGCCAGAATCATCACAAAACCAGGAAACCGTATTCGAAGCTCTTACTTGGAGTTAGAAATATATGCATGACAGAACAGAGATAGATGTTAACTAATGTCCCAAACTTCCAAACATCACACTCTTATTTGACATTTGGAAGTGTTGCCAAAGATCCTTCCTCAAAATATCACATAGGAAGCACATTCATCAATGGAGCACCACTTTTGGTCCTCGACAACTAGAGCTGAACATTCTTTAAACTACCGAATACAAGCATCAACCTGTCAAAAGGAAATAGCGACGCTAAACTTCCAAGATCTTTAGTAAGAGGACCAATTTACAATTTAAACTATCAAATAGAAGCATGAACCTGTAGACAGGAACTAACGACGCTAAACTTCCAAGACCTTTAGTAAGGGGATCACTTTACAATACACATATTCAATCAGACATGCCAAAATATTTGTCAAAATAAATAAGAAATGGACAACACAAGTTCCAGCAAAAAAAAATATGTTGGTAAACAAGTGACAGAATTCTGACCAAAAAAATCAAGAGACAGAATAATGTCACACTTCTCCCGAGTCCCGACATCTCTGTCACAACATGACAACTTCTCACCAGAACAGCCATAGAATGTCCAAATCACTTAAGTCAACTTTCTCTCATCTTATCTGTAATTGGAACTAAACTCTAACTTCAAGAAATAAAGACTGAATTGGAAGCTTACTTGTGATTTTAGTATAAGATATTGCACGGACTAAAAAGATACAAAATCGAAAGTTCAGTAACAAATCCTACAATTTACCTAGGAAGAAAGATAAACACCGATATCCGAGGATATTGCTTTGAGTATACTGCTAAGGTATACTCCAGATTTGGAATCTTGAGTAGGCAAATTTCTAACTAGAAAGCTATTGAATTATAGATGAAATACATGTGCAAGTGAGTGCACGGACGGCTTCTTTTTCTATGCGATCCCACTAGAAGATAATGAGATAGGAGCATTGACTTCATTACATTGTTCCTTGCACAGAACTATTAGATGTCACACATTTTGCATATTAGGTGTTTACTGCTAAAGTAGCAATGGTCGCGAAGAGTCTAGAAGAATATACCAAAAACATCTCAAGTTCTATTAGTTGGACAGGAATACTTGATTTGTCAGTTTCAGCGTAATATGCTAAACAAAGAACGTTGTTTATTCTAATTCTCACACTAAACTACTTAAAGAACGCTGAAAGCAATGCCAAGTGATGTTTTCACCAACCAGGATTCAAACACGAATGAGTAAAACTAAGCTTTTGCGAACATGGGAGACAGAAAGAGGAGGCACTAGGCAGGGCACAGCCAATTGACCGACCAAAAGGGGCACATAACATAGAGATAATTACCGGAGATGAAACGCCAGTGCAGACATTTTCTCAAGTGCATATCTTTTGCTTCATCCTAGTCAGAAAAACTACTTTCTTATAGCACTGGAACACGGTACAAAAGAAATTAGAACATGGGTCGATGCATTAAGCAAAAGTTTCTAGCTTTGTCCGAAATCAATGTCTGGCGAAAAATATATGCACATACGAAGAACAAAGAAACAGAACGCAAGTTCAACTCTTTCTGGGCATGTAATGCAAGGTGAGGACCGAGATGAGACCTGACGGAAGGTCTTGAGTCGGAAATGGAAGAAGATGGGAGGGAGGAGAGCGATGAGGGCAAGGCAATGATGAGGATGCGAAACTGTCTTCGCCATGAATGTCTCGTCAGTCTTATGGGAAATCGATGTGATCCAACGCCTAGCTCTCGCTCTCGCCTCCTTCCAAGATCGCCATGGGTAGAGATCTCCGGGAGACGAAAAAGAATGTCTTCTCTTATCCACTCCATCCCCTTTTTTCTTCGCAGGTATGGTGTCCACCAGAAGCTTGTTTGTCGCCGGCAACCGTTGATTCGTACCGAAGCTTTTTGCGTCTCGAGGGGGGTTAAGGAAGAGACCGAGAGACAGCTTTTGACTATTGACTTGTATAATTTACCCATACTAATCTTTAGATATCATTTCCAAAGAAATCTTTTCACATAAATCGCTATTGAGATGCAAAGCCACTTAAATTGAATTAATTCGTAATTCTCAAAAAATCTTTTAATTTTTCCCTTCCCACCAGAAGTCACCTATAACGCTACATTACAACTCAAATGAACCGATATGAAATAATTTATGTAATCTTGTGAGCGTATAACATGTATTTTCAAGCAATTCACAATTTAAGAGATAATATCAAAAACATTGGGAAACAAAATGCTCGAAATCAACTTGATTTAAATTTGCTCAAATTTCTGGTGGGACCTAATAAAATAATGAAGGAAACATTAGTCACATGAGCATATTAATGCAAATATTCATGATTCTCTCTCAATTTCATTATGCTTCGAGCTAGAAATCGAGCTTGAGTTTGAGCTCCAATGGAGTCAAGTAAATGGGTCATCTCATCATTGCTACAGTTCCATAAAAGCACTCTTCTTGAGCTTGATCACAACCACCGGCCGAAACCTCGATGATTCAGCTAAAAATATGAGAGAAATCATCGATCACTGACCACAATTTATGTTGGGAGCACGTAACAAAAATTCGACACATTCACTTGGGAAGATTGTCAAAAGGAAGCTTAATCTAAACTCATCAATATATTCAATTGAAACCACTTAAATCATGAAAGATAATTAATTACTCAATCTAAACCATCAATTTTCTGATGGAACTTCTCTAGCACAAGTCACGTGCTATCTCGACAATTCTTATTTTATGAAGCAAGCCAGAGACCACTCCTCCTCCTAGAACAATGCTTCACCATGACCCAAATGAAGCAAATGTAGTCTCACCTCGCCGTTTCCAGCACCCTCCTCGACCCTTACTCCATTGGAAGAATCTTCACCTTCCGCGCTGGCCATGACTTCTCGTACGCCCACGGGTTCTTTCAACGCCTCCCTCATCGGTGTCGAATCGCTTATGTCTGTAACACTATGATCAATGCTCTCGTGGATGAAAGGAGCATCCGTCTGCTCTGGCTCTATATAAGAGAATGGTGATGGATTCTGGCTTCTTGTCCAACAACTACACGTTCTCGTTCTGGCTCACTGCTTGCGCTCAGCTCGGCGATGTCTCCTGTGTTAGCCGTCCAAACGGCCGTCTGTCGTCACCAACAAGTCTCTAGGATCGCCAGTTCTAAAAACTAAATAGTCAAGGAATTGAATTTGCGTACCTAATTTCAAATCCATCGTCATCATTGCGCAAAATTCTGACGACACGGGCTTGGAATGTTCCCCTTTATAGCCCTCGGGCTGCTTGGCGTGGATGAGACCGCCTCTCCTTGCCTCTCTCTCCCCTTAAGCCTTATGGAGAAGTTTTGGAGTTTCAAAATGGCAAAAAAGTGAGGGATAATGGGGTCCTAGCCTATTTATAGATTTCGGCTTGGCCCTTCCATCATGGGCCAGGTCGGACTTGACCCACACTAGCCAGGCCCATATTCGGCCCATTAAGAAATCTCTAAATCATTTCTTTATTAAAATAATTACGTAAATGGTAAATTAATACCATATAATGGTGAATTACAATCTCAATTAATGCGAGCTCACATCATGAAAATTCTAACATTCTACACTTGGGCGAGTATTAATTGAAACTGTACTGTAGTGTGCCCCTCATATTGTCTAAGGATTATTTTTAATGGCTAATCCAATCCTATAAAGTCTTAAACACTGGATCCTGACAGTAATTGCGTCAGCAGACACAGAGCCTACATAGTCACAAATGTTCTCAACTTTACTGATATGGATTTAATATGGTAGTGTGACAATTGGACAACGCCTCAGAAAGAGATATATTTTATGTGTTATCCCTTTTGTCGAACATCATTCTCTCTTCTTATGTGTCACGAAACTTGATGTGCACTAGAGAATATCTTTATGGTTCCAATGAACCTAGATATGTCTTATATTCATGGTTAACCTTACTTATGTGTAACAAGACATATCTTTGAGGCTAGTAACTCAATGCCCCCAGTCTTTACTCAAGGTTTACACATATCTTGAGATTTTTACCAACTATGTATTCAACTCAAATACTTTATTGCATGCAATAGAGTTGACACATATCATAATGCTGCAAAATGCAACAAACACAGATATAATCTTTATTATAGCAAAAAATTGCAAAAAACAACTTCCACTGAATAGCCACGTCTAATGATGCTACTAAGCTCATGTTAGTGACAAGTCATTCATATACATAGGGCCGAAAATCTTTTGTCAGTCTGTCGCCTTATTATCTGTGAAAATATGCTATACTCTAATGTCACTATTCTCAATTGTTTCCTTTATGGTAAAAACTTGATCGCTAGATTCTTAGACCCTTTAAGACATCTGCTGTTGTCAATAAATGACACTGCAAAGCTATTGTCATAATATAACTATATGGGTATATTCACAAAAACAAAAATGGTCAATTCCTATGAGGTTTAGGAGCCAAATAACCTGAGTAGCAGGCTAAAGGCATGCTATAAACTCCGCTTGCATGGTAAAGAATAATATAAACTCACATTTCTCAATTTTCCTTATATTGCACTGCCTGCTAACATAGAGATGTACCATATTATCAACTTCTTGTCACTTTAATAGCCAGTAGAGTATAAATCCGAATACCTTATTAGCCATAGGTCTTTAATGCGTTTGTGAATCAGTATGTAGTCTTTTGTCTTCTATTAGTACTTTAAAATTTTGTTGGCAGCAACTCAGTGATCGTATGCTGGATTCGACAGATATCTTCCTCAAATTACAAAACCAATGTTTGGGTTTTCTCAACATCTTTATGAGGACACTGCAACAAATTTAGTTTATCGCCCTTAATGCCAGGAGCAATTCCTGACTTGTAGTACTGTATATTGAATCTTTCCATAGTACGATCAACATATGCCCTCTAAGACAAACCCAGTGCTCGGCAAGAACGATCCCTGTGGGTCTTCAATGCCATGTTTTACCAAGGTTGCTTTACCTTATGCAGTAATTAATATTACTACTCACAAGCAAGATATTGTTTACACAAAGTACAAGGAAGATAAAATTCCTCCCACTGACCTTGCAGTATATATACTGATTCACATTACTTTTAACATTACTAAATGAAACGACAACACTATGAACTTCAGCCATTATAGTGTGGAACCTTTGCTTGAGGTGTTAAATAGACTATTTCAGTTTACATACTAGCTTACATGTATTATTAGCTACAAAGCTTTTGGGTTATACTATATAGACTCTCTCGATAAGGTCTTTATTTAGGAAAGTAGTTTCAATATCCATCTGGTGTAACTCCATATCAAAATGAGTTACTAATGCCTTGATTACTTTGAAAGAATCTTTAGGAGAGACTAGACAAAGAATCGATTTATAGTCTACTCCTTCTTTCTGAGTGAAATCTTTGGCTGCCAGTCTAGTTTTAAACTTTTCAATCTTTCCCTTAGAGTCCTTTTTAGTTTTATACACCCATTTGCAGCAATTGGGCTTATGACCCTCAGTAATTCAATAAGCTCCCGAACATTATTATGTTATATATATATATATATATATATATATATATATATATATATATATATACATACTGCATCTTATCTTTCATCACATCCAACCACAGATCTTACTAAGGAAAAGAAACAAACATCTATACAGGTCATTAAATCAACAACATATAGTCAATTTCGTAGTCATGCTCTCCAGGTAGACCATATAGTCCGGTGAAATAGTTGATTATCTATACCTGATAGATCTTCTAAATGGAGCTACTTCAATCTCATCCTGGACCACTAGGGTTTGAGAAACTTCATTAGGATCTGTCAGAATAACATGATCCTGAACCCCAATAGGCTCAGTATGTGATGTGGGAGGCTCCATGATTGTCTGTATAGGTAGAGATAAAAACACAGTAATTCTCACAGTACTATTAACCTTAATAGTCTTTGAGCAGCTACTCTATTTGATCACGTAAAATCCAAAAACTCTGATGTCTGTGATTCCACAAATCTTGTATCTCAAATGGGATCATAAACTTAATATCCCTTCAAATGATCTGGGTAAAATATGAAGTAACATTGAGTAATTCTAGAATCCAACTTACTAAATGTTGGATCACATAAATTTACTTCTGCAAGACAACCTCAAATCTTTAGATAGCTTGCTTAGATTTACTTTTAGCCCATAACTCAAAAGAGTGAATAGAATTATTTTGGTAGAAACATCGACTAGAAGGTAAATGGCAGCTTAAAAAGCTACACCCCATAGAAAATTTCGTAAGTTCAATCTATTAATCATACTTCTCATTATATCCATAAGAGCGTAATTACACCTTTCGATCACACTATTTCATTCAAGACCTCTAGGCTAAGTAAACTGAGCTACTATGCCAAATTCCTCTTGACAAATGGCCCTTTAAGTTGTCTACCATTGCCATATCTGCCATAATACTCACTACCTTGGTCAGATGTGACAATATCTACGATTTGTCCAAATGTTTCTCGACTTTAGTCCGAAAACCTTAAACTTGTCACAAGATTCGGACTTTTCCTTAATCAAGTACAAATAAGCATATTGAAAATATGCCATCGATAAATGTGTTGAAATAAAAATTTCTACACAAGATTGCCATATAGGTCCATTGATATTAGAGTAAATGACCTCTAACAAGTCAGAACATTGGATTGCAACTTTCTTATTTATCTTAGTCATCTAACCTTTACATCAGTATAAGCAAATATCTAGGTCACATTTAAGAGCAGATGGGATGTCAACCTTTATCATCCTTATTTCTGTCTTTCTAGATGTGTGGCCAAGTCATTTTATGCCACAATACATAAGAGTGTTCCTTAGACAAAGGTTTATTGGAATCAACATTTATAGCTATAAAAGCGACGTATACTTCATTGGGGGTTTAAACACAATTTGTACAATCCTTTGGATATATTACAGCAGCCAACCTTATTTGGCTTAAAGTCACGAAAATACCATTGTTATTTCTTCCAAAAGAGTAACTACACATGTCCAAACATGATAGGAAAACTAAACTCCATCTAACGAAAATACAATAAGTGTGTTCCTTAATATCGAATCAAAACCAGGATCTGGAATCAAAATGATATCCCCCACAAATCCAACATCAATTTTTTGTTGATTCCCATGGTGAGCTTTGATTCACTTTGATTGGGCTTCTTTACGATCTGTGAATCACTATATGGTGAACCCAACGACATTAGCTATACCATTATCTAGCCTCCAAGGATCGAATAGGGCTTGTGATAGGTTGGATTCACAAATTAAAACCAAAGAATCATTACCTGCATGCTCACTCTCAGACAACTAAGTTTTGAATTCGCTGTAGCCTTTCTTTATATAACCTCTAATTCAAGGCATCTACCATCATTATGACGTAATCTCTAATTTCACCAGAAGTACCAAACCTTATATTGAAGAGTCCTTACAAAAATGCACCAATCTTAGCATTAAACTAAACGCAGTTTGAAGCTTCCAAGGCTTCTATCATCTTTATAGCAGTGCAGTCAGCTAGCAAATCACTTTTAAAGTAATTCTGAATGAATTGTTTCATAGATAATAAGCAATTCGATTGCTCTTACCCCAGACAACAAAATGTGTCTTCACGGATTTTTATATTATCAGCAATTAAATCTGCCAGCTTATTCTTATTAGGAGTAATGTGAACTTCAGTCAGCTACATCCCAAACATATTATCCTCTACCTATTTCTCAAAGTTTGAACCTCAATATTAATAGAGTTACCATGTACAGAGAATGTGACTACCTTAACAAGCAATGTATGTAATTAGCATCATGTGAGCACTGTATAGCTTAAAGCTCATAAGTACACTTCTTAAGAGTTGGATGCATTGTCATATAGTCGCCTTTAGGCATAATATATGACGTGCTCTTTAAACATGACAACGATCAAAAGGATATATGAATCACAACCTTTGGGCATATAAACCACTAAAATTAGTCGGTCCTTAAACTATATGTTGTACATGTGACCCTTCATGAATTAATATTGTGTAACTTGAAACTTTATAAGTACACTTCTTGAGAGTTGTATACATCATCATATAATCACCTTTGGGCAGAATATATGACATGCAATTGTAAACTCTTTACATGATAGCGGCCATGAGAATATATTTCAATTTTCGTAAATCACCACATTTGGGTGTATGAGTCACTAGAATCGGTCAATTCCCAACCATATGCCATATATGTGTCCCTCCATGAACCAATATACAATCATCTCCTTTGGGAGTATGATCGCGCATTAGAACAGGAGGCATCCCACCACAGTGCAGACTGATATTTCTCAAATTCAATAAAGTGTGCCACTTTGGCGGTCACATCCCAATTAAATATGTGAAATCCTCTCACAGCAGGGACATAAACACAATGTCTCACATTTATCATATTCAAGTGATTTTGGACTTAATTTGGGGGCACTTTATTCCAAAATCACAAGCGATACTAACAACATTGCTCTAGTCATTAATGCATGTTGAACCTTATACATGCCGTTACTTGTTTATACTCTACACATCTTGCATATGGTTATTTACATGTGAGCCAACCTTAGCATTTTCTAAAATCATATGAAAATTTAAGAAAAAAATGCCAAAAATACCCATGAAAATTATACTTGCACAAGGGTTTTTCGCATTTTTCTATACTTTAATAGGCTCAAAAATTTAAAATAGATATACCACAATCTAAAAAATTTCCATACGAGCACAATGGTGAAAAAAAACCAAAAACAGAGCTCACACGCGCCACCACAAGATCGGTGCGTAGGCCTCACGCGCCACACATGCTAGACATGTGCGACGTTAACCAGCAACGGTTAACCGTTGATCGTTAACAATCAACGGTCAACTGTTAACCGTTAACAGTTAACGGTTGGGGCGGTCAACAGGTCTGGGTCGAGTTGGCCCGGTCAATCCCGGGTTGGGTCGGGTCGGGTTAACGGTTCGGTTGACCAGGTCAAATCGGGTCGGGTCGGCCCGGTCAAAGCCACTAGTGACCCCTCGAAAAGCTCGTCTCGACGAGATGAGCCCAAATATGCAATCAAATTCAAATTTCACCATACTAAAAATCACGAAAATAGCCAAAATCAGAACGTTCTAACCTCGAGTTACGGTGGCTTTGATACTAGCTGTGGGCCATCCAAACGGCCGTCCGTCGTCACCGACAAGTCCCTAGGATCACTGTAGTTGAGTTTTACAAACTAAATAGCCAAAGAATCGAATTTGCGTACCTGATTTCAAATCAATAATCGTCCTTGTGTGAAATTCTGACGACATGGGCTTGGAATGCTTCCCCTTATAGCTCTCGGGCTGCCTATCGTGGATGAGACCGCCTCTCCTTGCCTCTCTCTCCCCTTAAGCCTTATGGAGAAGTTTTGGAGTTTCAAAATGGCAAAAAAGTGAGGGATAAGGGGGGTCCTAGCCTATTTATAGATTTCATTTCCGGCTGGGCTCTCCTATCACGGATCGGGTCAGACTTGGCCCACACTAGTCAGACCTATATTTGGCCCACTAAGAAATCTTTAAATCCTTTCTTTATTAGACCAATTCCGTAAATGGTCAATTAATACCATATAACGGTGATTACAATATCAATTAATGCGAACCCACATTAGAAAAATTCTAACATGCTGGGGCTCTAGTTACCACTGCCCAAGCCATCAAGCTGGGATGGGAATCCTATGACTTTGTGCAGAATGGATTGATCTATCTGTATGTCACTTACGATGCTCTTGAATCCGCTCACAGAATTTTTGACGCGAGTGTGAACCGAGACGTAATTACCTGGACTGCTCTCATTAATGGGTATGTGAAGTCTGACCAAGCCGATGTCGCGCGCAATCTATTTGACGATACTGGACAAGAATGTCGTTTCTTGGAGCCGCGATGATCAATGGTTACGTGCAGGCTGGCTTGTTTACAGAGGCTTTAGAGCTTTTCAATGCCATGCAGACTCTTTTCGGGCTTCGTCCGAATCAAGTGGGGGTTGTGGGCGCGCTAACTGCTATGCCTTTCTTGTTGCTTTGGATCAAGGAAGGTGGATACACCGTAAGTGGACGGAACAAAGATGAAGCTAGATAGACATTGTTGTACTAGAAATGTGATTGCGTCGAAGGCTCGTTGCGTTTTTGAGGAGATGGAGGAGAGATATGTGTTTGCCTTTACTTCCTTGATTTCATGCCTTGAATCACGGCGGATGGATGCAATTGTGTCGGGAGTCTGCTGACTGAAGCTAGAAATTTTCACATGCGTGCTAAGTACTTGCATGCGGATGGATAGTTGAACACTGTTTTTTTATTCAGGAGTATGAGCAAGGGATGGGGTCCACTGGGAGTTCACATTAGGGGTGTTTGGTGGATCTATAGGTAAGTGAGAGGTATGCGATGGAGACCAACTCTTATTGTTTCTCGGATCTAGCTTAACGGTTGCAGAGTTCATGGTGATGTGGAGTTGGAAAAGATGAGAGCTTAGAGAAGGACGTGCTTAATATGTTGAGTATGTGCACGAGTTGCGATGCTCGTTTTTGAGGAGATGGGGTAGAGAGATGTTGTTTGGCCTTTTACTTCGGCTTTGATTTCATGCCTTGGTGAATCACGGCCACAGCTAAGGATGCGATTGAGTTGCTCGGGGAGTCTTGCTTGACCGGAAGGAGTTGCGCCTAATGAAATTATTTTCACATGCGTGGCTAAGTACTTGCAATCGGATGGTATAGTTGAACACTGTTTGAAATATTCCAGAGTTGAGCGATAGGGATACAGGGGTCAAACTGGGAGAGTTCAACATTAGGGGTGTTTGGTGGAGTCTGATTAGGTAGAGGCGGGGTTGCTAGGAAGAGCGAAGGCTAATAAAAAAAAAGTAGAGAGGTGTATAGTCTCGATGGAGACGGCAATCTCTTTTGCTCAGGGGGCATTGCTTACGCGGCTTGGCAGAGTTCATGGTGATGTGGTAGTTGGTAAGATAAATGGTGGAGAGCTGATGCAATTTCAGAAAAAAAAAAAAAAAAGGAGGCTTGACGACGGCGGAGTTCATATGTTAGGCTTTCGAATATGTATTGGGCCTCTAACAGCGCATTTGGTGTGGGGGGTTTGTTTGTTGGGACGATGCTGCGAAAGTGAGGATAGGGATATGAGGAAGAATAGGGTTAGAGAAGGTGCATCGGCTTATAGTTCGATCGAAGTGAATTGTGAGGTCAGTGAGTTTGTTGCGAGGAGACCGGTCGCTGTAGCCACTAGCACTCATCATGTGTCCGTGCCATTGTTTATGGGATCGAGTAAGCATTTGAGTCCCATCACGCTGGCGAGGAGGGGCGACATGGTAGTTGCTGCAACACTTATTCCTTTTAAAACGCGTAATCACTGATGCAAACAATGGATTTCAATTTAAGTTCATTGCATTCTAGCCTTCTTTCATTTTATGGGGCATATTGGTGAGATCTCTCTCCGATATACCTGCAACCGTTGCTTATATCCGACTACACTGATCTCTCTCTCCATTTAAAATCGACGGATTCAGGATGGGTATTGGCCTTCACAAAACAAATTACCTTTGATTCAGACCTATAAATAGGTCTTGGCCTTCTTGCTGCTGCGCCAAACTAAAATCGGCTATAACTGCTTAGACAGTTGGAAATGATAAGTTGCACGCTTTTTTGGCTGTTCTTGGCGTAGCGTAGAAGATTAAGAAACTCTATAGTTATGTAATTGCATTGTCTAGGGAGGGCAATACGGAATACTCATATCTCATTGCAATAGCGCTAACAATATTGCCATATGAATATGTTCTTGGGTAGATGAACTTGAGTATACTGCTTGACAGCACACATAAAAATCTTCATAAGTAGGGGTTCACTCTGAAATGGACTGTACTGGCTACACAATCGCCTACAATCTTCTCAGGAAAAATAAAAAGTTCTGAAGTAGCATTTTTGGTTAATTGATATCAAGTCATGAGTATGTTGAGTAATGTGAGCATTAGCTATACCGGAAGAATCACATTATTTGACGGTTGTGTCGGAAGTGCGCCACTAGCAGCTATTTAAGATAATCGAAACTGAGAGATCTCACAATTTCCAACGTATGGGGGGGGGGGGATTGGTCTTTCTCCATGCACAATCAATGCTTCAAAAATTAAATAGTTCCGTCCGGAAGTGCTTGTGCTACAGTGGCTTTAGGAACACTTTAACTAAGACCTTTATTTGTATGCGGGTCCACTCTCGCGCATCGACATCAAGTGGCTCCGTACAACATTCGGGAAGCTTTGGGTTTGATACAACTCCTTAGGCTGTTTATCTAGTTTTGAATAAAAAAGGGCAAGTATCGCTCATAGATGCCAAGCGATAACGCTAATGTAATTAAAGAGAAAACCCTTCAGGCCGATATGCATCGCAAATCAAGGACCCATCTATTCACATAAGTTCTTACTTGGGGGGGGGGGGGACGAAGATGTACTGGTCAGACTGGGCATCTCAAAGTTTTGATATTTGGTTGGCTAGGGAAGCCTGCAGATTGTCAGTTGCAGCGGCGATCTGGCTCGAAAGAACATCCCACATTTTTATAATTCACACTAACGCTACTTAGGGACACTTTAAAGCAATGCCACGTATGTTTTGCAGGCGCCGCCGGGATTGCAAAGCTTTAAATATTACATGCTAGAGGCTTTGGCCGAACAGTAGACATAGAAACAGAGTGCTTCTTGTATTATTTTGATTAATGGCTGCAACAATTGTCTATGATGTGTCTCTTGGCCGATCGCCCACATGTTTCTTTGCGTTACCCTATTAGTTTTTGAAAGGTAAGGTAGTATAACTATGAAGTGTTAATAGCCCAACTGTAATGTAAGTCTAACTGATGTTTATGTCCGCTTTAGCTTCCTGCAATGTTTTTCTGCTGTCTATTAAATATGAGCATTATGTGAAGGTATGAACCTAAACTATAGCCTCCTTGAAGTACTGCTTTTAGTTTTTCTCTATATCTTTCTCTAAGTGTGTCAGTTGGTTTTCGAGAAAAGTATTCGACAGAACTTATTTGCATTAAATTCAGAATAAGTCTTAGGTGCTTATAGTCTAGTTTGGGGAA
>JAGVVM010003652.1:0-29832 GCA_019149425.1 Psidium friedrichsthalianum
TTCATAGGGGAATAAACCATGAGCGCGTAATGGAGTTAATTTCTTCTTGGCACATAACCGACATGTGTTTAGATTTTGTATCTGTCATGGATCAGGGGGGGGGGGACGTTTTGTGGAAAACCATGTCTTTCCTGTCAAGGGCCCCATTAACCCACGTATTTTATCATCGTGGGGATTTGTGTGGACATTACATGGTTTGCACAGTTTGCAAAAACAAAGGATAGGTACAGACACTTTTTTTTTCGCCTACTTGGTGCCTTTGGTCTGTCCCGTCAGAGTAGCAGGCTTGTTGGTCTTCTTGATTATGCGAGACAGGCTTCCTGTCACGGGCGTAGAAAAAACGATAAAAAAACATTGTATTAATATCAGACTACATGGTCGGGCATAGTAAAAAACTGTCTTAAACAATGGGTTTCCTGTAATAACTATTTAGTTAAAAAAAACTTTGCATTTTCTTTATTGTCTGGTTTAGGGGGGTTTCAAGAGTAAGCTAAATGATTCGTAGGATTGCGCATTGGGGTCTTGCTACCTAAGATATGCATTTCATAGGTTTCCAACGGCGTGTTGCTTAGTTAGTGCGGAAAGAAATCGCCGATAACCAAAAACAAAATTCAGAGGTAACTTATTTTTTTTGGGAAAAGGTTGGGTGAAAAAGATATATTTCTTTTTGAATGGTGGCGGTTCTTATCTCAAATGCAGTAGACACTTTTGGGTTGTTTCTTTCACTAGGGTTTCCTCACAAGGATTTTGGAACGGATTTCCCTGGTGGGGTTCTATGCCAAGTGGGCGTGACTTTAATAAACCCCAAGAAGTATGAGTTGAGTGGGCCGTAAAAAGCGCTCCTCACCTAAGATTTTAAGTGTTGTCTTGGGAGTCCTCGCTGACGGCACTTAATAAAAAATTGAAAGAAAACAAGGTAAGCGTGGCCCGGCAGGTTTCTCGGCTTGAGGAATTTATATAAGGTATGGCCACTATGGGCGGGGCTTCTTGAATGAAAGATGCATAAATGATAAGCACTGAGACTAATTCTGTTTCCAGATTAGTTCAAAGTAAAAAAAAAAACACCCTGGAACTTACCCGCTAGGTTGCTTCACAAAGGGTACCCTAAGACTTACTCCAGGTAAAAAATGCTGAAAAAATTTCTCTTTAGGGCCAAAAATTCCAGGGGGTTAGGGGGGGATTGCTTTGGGGCTGGGCACTTGTTCCTTTTTTACCCACTGAGAACAGTGACTAAAAAAAGAAACCACATAGACAATGGTTGATGCTATTTAAAATTTTGCCTTGCATTAAATTTCTTCACTGGGGAGTAATGGGTCTTCCAGGTGAGACCCAATTAAAGCAGTGGGCCATGTATATATATATTTCGTTTGGACAAATCAAAGAAAAAAAACACAATCGGAAATAACCACATGCTGAAAAATTCATTAGCTTCTCAAAACAATTTATGGCCATGAACAAATTGTTCAAGTCATTGCATTTACCGAATTCCGCCAGGGGAAAAAATTTAATAAGGCAATCCAACACGTTTACGGTGGATGGCCATGAAAAAAATGTCAAAGTGGAAGGAACTTTTCAGTCAGAAAAGCACTTTTACCCCCCACACTCTTTAGGAAAAAGCTGTTTACCCATCTCTACAAGGAGTAAGAGAAAAAAAAAAAAAAAAAAAAAAAACAACTCCACTCACTATAATTCACATTCGGGACAAAAAGTGTTCGAGTACAAACATTAAAATGTAGGGGACTTACCAATCTTTATCCCAAATCTGAAACGGGACTTTTTAAGAAAAAACCCGTAAGGTGGGACTTAGTTAAAAGGTTTCCAAAAATTGGGTGGCCTCTTGCGGAGTCCAAAAGTTCATGAAATGAAATGGTCTTCCATTAGTCTGCTCGGAGTCTTTTACAATCAAAGAATTCTTTGGTTTTTTTATGATCTATAGGATTTCACACTATTTGACTTCAACAGAGGGGATGTTTTTTTTAACATGTCCAAATAGGATTTGCAAAATTTGCAAAAAATTCAAAAATTTCCCAACTATGGGGTTTTTCTTTTCTTGCCTTTTTTTTTGCAACAGTACTTTATGGAATTTTTTATTACATTTATCAAGCATTAGGCTTTTTTTTATGCGGCATTTACAATCTTAACTTTTTACCAATGGCACCACGGGCTTTTATGGGCTGAGTTTAAAGATTTTTTCTATGGAATCAAACCTTTGTGAGGTTCATGCCCGCGCCTACTTTGTTATTAAATCCCTGATTTCGCAAAATTTGACCATGTTTTATTGAAATTTAACATTTCTAGAGCTTTTTTGTTATTTCACCTGAGACATGTTTACATTTAATGGACATCAGAAAAACCTACCAAGATTTTGGGGAACTTTCAAGATCCAAAAAAACAAAACTTCCTCGATCCCATCAGCTTGGGAAAGTTGTGCCATTCGCCGATTGACCGGGCATGGGGAATGCGCCTCTTGCGTCGGTCCCTATGCCTGCTGAATGCTTACCTCCGTTTTTGCCCCCACCTATGGATGCTTCTTGACATGTTAGAGGAAAAGAAAACTCTATGTTTGTTTTACGCCCTCAACAAGTGTTGGGGGACCCACTAAACAAACGCCCTGAGGGGAACAGAGCATTTGTTGGTAGGAGAAAACAATGGAGAAAAACTGCCTTGTAAGCCATTTCACGCTGTTATACGTTTATGGCGGGGAAGATTAAAAACCAAACTTTGGCTGCGGAATATAGTCCTTCTTCGCCCAACTTCACTAGGGGCTAATACCAGGGAGGAAACCATGTGTGTGGAAAAATGGGCTTTCCTTTCGATTATCCCGACATGCTTCACTTTGTTACAAATTGTGGCAAATATGTTGTTGAACCAAAATTTTGTCATTTGTATAGGTTTAAATTATCCTTTTGGAAATGGCCCAATTTAGAAGGAAGAGGATAAACAAATCGTGCATTAAGTTATGCATGGGCAGAGCATATTTCAAAACAAGCTTATCTTATTTCATGGAAAAAAAAAAAAAAAACCAAAACTTATGCAGGAACTGGACAAGGAAAAAACCATTTAGGGGGGTTTCCGAAATTGAATAAATAATTTTGATACACTTGATTTTTAGTCGGAACAGATCATAAAAAAGGCTTCAAAAACATCCAAGATTTGGAGTTCTGGACTGTGGACGGATATATTTCTTAGCCAAAAAAAAGTGTCATTTAAAACTTAGGGGAAGGTAGCATTAACAACCATTTGCACCTATTTGCCATTCAAATTCACAAAAGAAAAAACAAGTAAAAAAACGTTAAAATTTTGAGTTGACTTTCTGGTAATCAAAGACGGGAAAAAAGGTCCGAGTCCTTGCTCAAAAAATTTTCTCTTGGCAGTAAATAAAAAAAAAACTGCTAAATAGTGTGAATATCCCAATTATTTGCACTAAAAAATTTGGAAAAAAAAAAAAAATCAAAAGTTGAAAAAAACAGCATATTCAAAACCCGGGACGGTCAAAAAAAACATTTGTACACCCAAAAAAAAATTCAGACAAATAAAAAATAAAAAAAAAAAATCTCAAAAAAACAAAATTTAAAACTCCTTTTTCATTTTTACATTATCCAGCTTTTGGCAATTGAAAAAAGTTTGCCCCAATAAAATCATTTAGGAATTAAAAAAAACTTTTCCCCAATTCCGAATATTCACTTCTAGAGACCAAAAAAATTTCAAAATTTGTTCGTTCTTTGTCATTTTATACCCGTACAAAATTTCCCTTTTCAAACAACATTGGGATCTAGGAAAATCCTACCAAATTTCAATGTGTTAGCAATCAAAATTTGTGGAACATTCACATATGTTAAGGCAATGGAAAAATCCCAATTTCGACGCTGTTTCAGGTCGATCTTAATGATGGCGAGCATCAACTCAAAATTTTTTCCCACCAACATCGAGCCAAAAATTGAAAAAATAAAAATTTAGCATCAACCATTTTAACAAAATCCACTATTGGCATACTGCAATTGATCGAAATCAAGAGTGGCGCTGAATTACAAAATCAATTAAAGAGAGTGGGTGTAAGGGTTCCAAATCGATTTGCGGATTCCGACTACGTCCAAATTCCACATTTTTTATCAAATTTTGAGAAAACCAGATTAATTCAAAATATGTGGCCATTTCAAAGGGCATGTTAAAATATATTTGGTCACCTTGGCACATTAGGGGACATTTTTTCATGAAAATTTGAAAATGCAATTTGTGGCATTTTCATTGCCAATTACATCAACCAAAATTGATTGATTCAAAGTCATCTTAATTGCAATGTTCCAAAATTTTTGGTCCCAATTCGATTAAAAAGAAAAAAATTATGATCTTTTGAAAATTAGTCCGAAATCAGGGGGATTAGATTAGACCAAAATAGAATGGACGGGACCAAACCGATTTCAATATCATTAGGTTCAAATTCGGTTCGGGGGCCAAAAACGAGACCTGAATTTTTGAAAAACCTTCGATGGTTCGTGCAAACAATTTTCCCGCCGAAAAAATAGTAAGGGCCCTTCGAATGATTCAAGTTTACGACGGCCACACCACCAAGCCAAATGTGGTCGGGGCACACCCACCACCAACCAACCATTGGAGCGCCGATGCCCGTCCCACCTTGTCCCCCCCTAGGGTCAATAAAATAGTGCTTAAAAAAAATTAGCACTCTGACGATTTTGAAAATGTCTAAAAATGGGCCTCAAAAATTTGAGGAATATTTCTTTAATAAACCAAGCCAAAAGAAGCCTTAAAAACATGATCCTCGTTTGCCCAGGCAGGTTGAGGGCACCCCCAGTGCCTAGAAAAAAACCGAAGGTCCCGATTGCCCGACCAATTCTAGTCGAAGAATGCAAAATATGCTTGCGCCCACATGGCAAACTCGGACCCCCCCCACCAAAACGCAACAAAAATCACATTGGCCCGAGTCCCATAAGGAGGCCAGGTTCCTCGATTATATGCCCAAGTCTTATCGAGGTAGGGGTCCAAGGGGAACTTTGGCTATGCCCAGTTGTTCTCGAAGGGGCCTACGGCCTAGGGTGAGATATTCAAAGTCAAGGGTCTCGTTCATCCAAGGTTAGACCAAGGGACCTTTATAATCCATCCTAGAGCGGTTCCAATTTTTCCAAGTAGGGGGAACCAAGGGGGGACCCCACGAGCCATGACTGGGTCCATCATCGGGCACAAACCCCATACTTTTGAAAAATCGGGGGGGAACTGGATCTCCATACCCCAAGCCCCAAAGGTTTCCTAGTGCCGGCACCCAAGTCCATTGAGGCCAGAAACCCTAGTTCATAAAAACAAACCAGTTAGGAGGACCCTGATCACGAGTTCTCAAAGCTTGGTTCTTGATGGGCATGGGGATGCCCCAGGGCCACCGGAGACGAGTCCTAGGTACATTGCGTGGGGCATCTAGGTGTAAACTTGAATCGGGACCATGACAAAAGCCCGCGCGCTAAGGTGTCTTGACGTCCAACCTCAGATGCGGGGCCCTAGGGCCGGCAAATGAATGTCCGAGGACCCGAGGGGTCCCAGCCCACTGGGCTTCGGAGCCTAGCCCTTCGGATGGGAGACAGTGGCCTCATAGGGTTAGGGCCTTCGAGGCCTCTCGCCCTTCAATGAAACCTAGGGCTAGAAGAGCAATTGGGGGATCAAAGCCATGGCACTAAGCTTCGGAGGCTAGCGCTCAAATGGGGTGGACATTTAGGGCCTCAAGGGTTAGGGCGTTAGAGGGCCTGTAGGCCTGTCTCGGATGAAATGAGTCCTAAGGGTCGAAGGTGGAGTCCTAAGATTTAATCTCAATGGACATGGGTTCGTGCCTTCGATAGATGTTGAGGGGGTCAACAGGGGGCACTAGAGTCACAGGTGTAGTACCCGGGTGATGGAACTAAGTCCTACAGTGCTAGGGGACATGGTCTTCTGCATTGGGGGGCCTACCCCTCATGAAAACCGGGGCAACGGGCGCTAAGGGACCCTCCAAAAGCACAGTTACTGCATAATTCTCAATGCCTAGCTCCAACATGGGCCCTAAGCTCAAAGCACCGAAGGTCCAAAAAAAAACCCCACCCTCACATGGGCGCCACCACGTTTGGCAATTCAAAGTTTTCTTGGAGGGGTCGGACCTCAAAAATGGGACCCAAGCCTAAGGCCCACGGTGGGGTCCTAAGGACAACACAGCGGAGGTTGATATGAATTTAGGGCTAAATCTTGATGGAATTTCAGGGTTAGGGGGCTTAAACACCTTGATTTGACTTGAAGCTCGAGCCTCTAGGGACAAGGTGGTTTTAGGGAATGGTAAGTGATCAGGACATTTAGGTTCTCGAAAGCTGAGCTTTCGATGGGGAGACTCGGAGATTGGTGGGCCCACCATGCTTTATGCCGAAAAAAAAAGCCCATAAGCCAAAAAAAATCTAGGTCCGAAGACCCCCTCTTTTCATGGTCTGGCCCCCACTTGCAAAAAAAAAAGTCACTAGCCAACCCAAAAGCAGTATGGATCTATTTAGGAAAAATTCCTGAGTTTACGAACAAGGACGGAAATATAGTTATTTGTAATTCATTTTTTTTTTAGATTTGACCCCCAAAAACATGAAAAAAAAAAAAAATATGGACATTTTTCCTATGAAAAAAATACTTTCCTCGAAAAAAAAAAATTCAAGAAAAAATGTCAGAATTTTCGCGAAAAAAAAATAAATGGATAACCAAAAAGATACTTAAGTTCGGAAGTAAAGTGGTTGGGCTCCCAAAAAACTTTAAATATGGTTTGTCGAATTCTTTGCACACCTTATATTGGGGCGATTGACAAAAAATTCTCCCAAAATAGGTGCTATCTTTCATAAATTACCTGTAAAAAAATACACTATAAAGTCCTTTTAGGCCCTACACTACTGGCCACTGGGCATTGATCTCCTAAACTTCTTAAATTACCAAAAAAAAAAGATTAAAATAAATTTTCAAATTGGTTTTTTCTTCGAAAGAAAAAGGATTCCCTTTTCATTACATCAGGATTAATATGTGCGAAGGAGGATATATTAAAAATATATGCCTTCAAGTCTCCCAAATGTAACTATAAAAAAAGAAGATAGGATAGAGAAGCAAATAACAAAAAAAAGTGTATATTTGGCCCCCTAGAAAGTTTACACTACATCTCTAAAATAAGATTTTGCACGAATGGGCTGTTTAAGAAATGGCCATTAATTCCAAAAGGCAAAAAACAAAAAGCCACACACACAAAAAAAAAGGTTAAAAAAACCACGCAAAAAAACCCTAAGATTTTGTTCGCCCGCAGTGGTGATTTAAAAAAATTACCCAAAAAAACTCATTTTTTTTTGAGCACAAAAAAAAATCTCAAAACTTGCTACAATATTGATTAAAATTTTACCCAAAAACTATTTTTTTTTTTACCCACCAAAAAAATCCTACGCTTAATAACCAAATTTAGGGGGGGGATCAAATTGACACTAAAACTAAATTTTTTTTACCATAAAAAAAAAAAAAATCCAAAACTGGATACAATATAAAACAAAATAATACTACGAAAAAAAATTCTCAAAAAATGATAATCTATAAAAAAATGAAGACAAACCCATCAATTGCTACAGGTCTTCAAAAAACTTCAAGGGCAAATTTGGACAATTAGAATCTAACAAAAAACGGAATGGAGGGGAAAAAAAATCAATCATTTAAGCTTGCTGACTAGTATTTTCTGTAAATTTATCAAATATAAATTTTACCAATTTAAAAAAAAACTAGATTTACAAGCTAAGATAATTTTTTCCCTCCATTAGGTTATTTTTGTTTAAGATTTCATAAATTGTTCAAAAATTTGTGTGCCCTTTGAGTTTGGGGAGGGGGAACATTTTAGCACAAATTGAATGAGGTGTATCAATTTATAGAAAATATTATTCATTTTTGAGATTTTTTCGTTGAGTTTTATTAATTTAGATTATAATTGTATAACAGATTTGCGGGATTTTTTATGGTAAAAAAAAAATTAGTTTAGGGTAAAAAAAATTTAGATCCTATGTAATGTATTAGCGTTAGGAATTTTGGGTGGTAAAAAAAAAAACAAAAATGTTTTGGCGGTAAAACAAATTTATTTTTCATAATATGCTACAAGTTTTGAGGGTAAAAAATTTTTTGTTTTTAGCCAAAATAAAAATTAGTTTGTAGGCGTAAAAAATTTACTCACTATGAGGGCACAAAACTTAGGGTTTTTCGTGTGGTTTTAAACCTTTTTTTTTTTTTTGGGTGTGGGCTTTTTTTGCTTTTGAACCGAAAAAAAATGGGCAATTTTTCTAAAAAAAAGGCATTCCGGCCAAAAAAAATATATTTTTAGAGGATGAGAGTGTTACTTCTAGGGGCAGAATATGCTTTGTTATTTGCTTCTTCTTCTTCTTCTTTTTATAGTTATTTGGAAGCTTGAAGGCATTTTATATATCTCTCGAATATTATCCTGATTAATGAAAGGAATCTTTCTTTCGAAAGAAAAAAAACCAATTTGAAAATCTATAATTTTTTTTTTTGGTATTTAGAAGTTTAGGAGATCAATGCCATTGCATAGTGTAGGCCTAAAAAGACTTATAGTGTATTTTACAGGTAATTTATGAAAGAGCACTATTGTGAGATTTGAATCGCCATTATAGTGTGCCAAAGAATTCGAACCATATTAGTTGAGCCAACCACTTTTACTTCGAAACTTAAGTATCTTTGGTATCCATTTATTTCGCAAAAAATATGACATTTTTTGAATTTTTTTTTCGAGGAAGTTATTTTCTAGGAAAATGTCAATATTTTTCAATGTTTGGGTCAAATCTAAAAAAATGATTAAAAAATACTTTCCGTCGTTTCGTAAAGGAATTTTCCTAAATAGACAAATACTGCTTGGTGCTAGTGACTTTTGCAAAGGTGGCCAGACATGAAAAGAGGGGTCTTCGGCCTAGATTTTGGCTTATGGCTTTCGGGCATAAAGCATGGGCACCAATTTCGAGTCCATCGAAGCTCAGCTCGAGAACCTAATGTCAAAGACTTACATCCTACACCTTGGTCCATAGAGGCCGAGCTCAAGTCAAATCAAGGCTAAGCCCTAGGCCTGAATTCATCAAGATTAGGCCTAGATATCACCACGCTTGTGCCTAGGACCCCAGTGCTTAGGCTTGGTCCATTGAGGTCGACCCCCAGAACTTGATGCCAAACGTGTGCGCCCATTGAGGTGGGTTTTGGGATCTCGGTGCTTGAGCTTAGGCATGTTGAGGCTAGGCTTGAGATTGCAGTACTAGTGCTTGGGTCCTTAGCGCCCGTGCCTCGGTTCATGAGGTTAGGCCCAATGGCGAAGACCATTTCCCTAGCACTAGGACTTAGGTCCATCGGGTCTAACCTGTGACTCTAGTGCCCGTGCTCAGATCTATCGAAGCCGAACCCATGTCCATTGAGATTAAGCTTAGGACTCACGCTCGAGCCTAGGTTCATCGAGGCTAGGCCTCTAAGCCTAACCCTTGAGCCTATGTCCATTGAGGCTAGGCCTCGAAGCTTAGTGCCAGGGCTTGGATCCCCGATGCTCGAGCCTAGGTTCATTGAGGCTAGGCCTCGAAGCCTAACCCTTGAGCCTGTATCCATCGAAGCTAGGCTCCGAAGCCCAGTGCTAGGGCTCGGGTCCTCGACACATGCGCCTAGGTCCATCGAGGTTGGACTCAAGACCTTAGCGCTCGGGCTTGGGTCCATCAAGTTTAGCTAGATGCCCCACGCATGTACCTAGGTCTCTGGTGCCTGGGCCCATGCCCATCAAGACCAAGCTTGAGACTCGGGATCGGGTCCCTAGTGTTATGAACTAGGGTCTGGCCTCAATGGACTTGGGTGCCGGCACTAGGACTTGGGCTTGGGTATTGGAGATCCAGTCCCGATTTTCAAAGTATGGGGTTGGCGATGATGGACCCAGTCATGGCTCGTGGGGTCTTGGTCCCTACTTGGATGGACCCGAGGATGGATATAAGGGTCTTGGGTCTAACCTTGATGAACCTAGACCTGACGTTGATAAGCCTAGGCGTAGGCTTCGAGAACACTGGGCATAGCCAAAGTCTTGGACCTAACCTCGATAGACTTGGGCATAGTATCGAGGACCTGGCCTCTATGGACTCGGGCCATGGATGTGCGTTGTGGGGGTCCCGAGTGCCAGGGTCCAAGGTTTGATCTCGATAGAATTGGGTCGGGGCAGCGAGGACACGGTTCTAGGCACTGGGGTCTCAAACCTAGGCATGGGCAACGAGTCATGGTTAAGGCTTCTTTGCTTGTATTAGAAATGATCTCAAGATTGAGGCATTTTAGACATTTCAAAGGCAAGTGGCAATTTTACATTTATTGAACCTAAGGGGGCAAGGTGGGCTGGCATCGGCCATGGCTGGTGGTGGGTGCCGACCATGGCTGGTGGTGGCCGAAAAATTGATCATCGAAGGGCCTTTTTGCGGGAAAATGTTGCCGACCAATCGAAAGGTTCAAATCAGGTTGGCCCGAACCAAATTGAACTAATGATTAAATCGGTTGGTCCGTCATTCTATTTTGTCTAATCTATCCTGATTCGGCCTAATTTCAAAAGATCATAAATTTTCTTTATCGAATTGGACCAAATGGATGCAATTAAGATGACTTGAATCAATCAATTGTGATGTAATTGCCAATGAATGCACAAATTCATTCAATTTCCATGAAAAATGTCTAATGTGCCAAGTGACCAAATTTTTAACATGCTTGAATGGCCAATTTGAATATCTGTTTCTCAAATTGGATAAAAAATGTGAATGGACGTAGTCGAATCGCATCGATTGGACTTAATCTTTATTGATTTTGTAAGTCAGCGCACTCTTGTTCGATTCAATTGGTATGCAATCAAGTGAATTTGTTAAAATTGATGCTAAATTTTATTTCATTTTGCTCGATTGTGTGGAATTGAGTTGATGGCTCGCCAATCATTAAGGATCGACTGAAACAAGCTCGAATTGGGATTTTCCAATTGCCTTAGTGAATGTCAAAATTTGATGCTAAAATTGAATTTGGTATGGTTCCTAGATCCAATGTTGTGAAGAATTAACGTATAAAATGACAAGAACGAACAAATTTGATTTTTGGTCATCTAGGAAGTGATATTTCGAAATTGGGGAAAAGTTAATTCCTAAATGATTTTTGCAAAATTTTCAATGCCAAAGTGAAATTAAAATGAAAAGGAGTTAAGTTTGAGATTTTTATTTTTGATTTTTTTTGGGGGTAAAGGTTGACCGTACGGTTTGAATATGCTGTTCAAACTTTGATTTTTTTCACAAATTTTAAGTGCAAAATTGATATTAACACTATTTAGCAGTTTTTTTTATGCAAAGAGAAAATTTTTGAGCAAGGGTGGACTTTTCAGTCATTTTGATCAAGAAAGAGTCAACTCAAATTTAACGTTTTACTTTTTTCTTGTAATTTGAATGCAAAATGAGGTGCAAATGAAGTGTTAATGCTACTTCTAAAGTTAAATGACACTTTTTTGGCTAAGAAATAGGTACCGTCACAGTCAGAAATCCAAATCTTGAGTTTGACCTTTTAATGGATCTGTTCGACTAAAAATCAGGTATCAATATTATGAATTTGAAACCCTAATGTTCTTGCCAAGTTCATGCATAAGTTTTTCATGAAATAAGATAAGCTGTTTGAAATTGCTCATGAAGTGCATAACTTATGCACGATTGTTCTGTTCTTCCTAATTGCCAATTCCAAAAGGATAATTAACTAGACAAAATAACAAAATGGGTCGGAACAAATGAATGTGTAAAGTGAAGCATGTCGGGATAACGAAAGGAAAGCCATTTCCACACATGTCCTGGGATTAGCCTGTAGTGAGTTGGGCGAAAGAAGAACTATATTCGCAAGGCAAAGTGTTATCTCGCCAAAAGTATAACAGCTGAAATGCTTACAGGCAGTTCATTCTCTACCACAAATGCTACATGTCGGTCTTTTGTTTAGTCCCTTTGAGCGTAAACACATAGAGTTTCTTTCTCTACCCATGTCAAGAAGCATCCATAGGGGGGGCAAACGGAGGTAAGATTAGCAGCATAAGGACGACGAAGAGACATTCATGCCGGGGCAATGGAGAATGAGCACCACTTCCAAGCTGAATGATCGAGGAAGTTTTGGATCTTGAAAGTCCCAAAAAATCATTAGGTTTTCTATGTCATTAAATGTACATGTAGGTGAATAACAAAAAGTGTAGAAATGTTAAATTCAATAAAAAAAATGTCAAAATTTCAGAATAAGGGGATTATAAAAAAAAAGTAGTGTGGCTGAAAAAGCAAGGTTGATCCCATAGAAAAACTTATAGCATAAAAGCAGTGTGCTTGGTAAAGTAAGATTAATGCCCATAAAAAAAAGCCTATGCTGATAAATGTATAAAAATTCATAAAGTAACCGTGCAAGAAAGAAAACCCATATGGGAATTTATTGCAATTTGCAATCCCTATTGGAGTGTAAACCATCTCTGGTGAAGCAATAGTGGAAATCCTATAGATCATAAAAAAACCAAAGATTCTTGATTTGTAAACTCGAAGCAGACTATGAAGACATTCATTCATGACTTTGACTCGAAAGAGGCCCATTTGGAAGCCTTTTAACTAAGTCCACATTACGGTTCTTAAAAGTCCCGTCAGATTGATAAGATTGGTAAGTCCACATTAAGGTTGTACTCGAACACTTGTCGAATGTGATGATGGTGAGATGGAGTGTTTCTCTTAATCTTGTAGAGATGGTAAACAGCTTTTCTAAAGAGTGTGTGTAAAGTGCTTTCTGACTGAAAGTCTTCACTTGAAATGTTCATGGCATCCACGTAACGTGTGGATTGCCTTATTAAATTCCCCTGGCGGAATTCGGTAATGCATGACTTGACAAAATTGTCATGCATAAATTCAGAAGCTAATGAATTTTCAGCATGTGTTATTCGATGTGTTCTTGATTGTCAACGAATATATATACATGCCATGCTAATTGGGTCTCACTGGAGACAAACCCCAGTAGAATTAATGAAAGGCATTTTAAATAGCATCACATGTCTATGTGGTTTTAGCCCTGTCTCAGTGGTAAAAGACAAGTGCACCACAAGCAGTCTAACCAGCTGGGATTGCCCTAAAAGAAATTTTCAGCAATTACCTGAGGTAAGTCCTAGGTACCCTTTGTGAGCAACCTGCGGTAAGTTCCAGGTGTTTTACTTGACTATCTGAGATGAGTCTCAGGTGCTTATCATTTGAGTTCATTCAAGAGCCGCCAGGCAACTTATAAAATCCTCAAGCGAGAAACCGCGGGCACGCTTACTTGTTCTTCAATTTTATTAAAGTCCGGCAAGCGAGGACCCTCCAAGCAACCACTTAAATCCTTAGGTGAGGAGCTTAGGCACTCAAACTCATAACCTGGGGTTATTCAAGTCCCACTGGCGATGACCCACCAGGTAATCCGTCAAATCCTTGGGTGAGAAACCCTAGGAGACACCCAAAAGTAGTCTACTGCATTTGAGATAAGACGCACATTCAAGAGTAAGTAAATATATCTTCACCCGAACCTTTCAAACAAAAATAAGTACCTATGATTGTTTAGGTGCTCGATTTTCTTCGCACTACTAAGCATACACCCGTTGGAACCTATGATCATCTAGGTACAAGACCAGTGCAATACCTACGATCATTTAGGTATCTGACCTCCCTAACCAGAATAAGAAATGCAAAGTTAACAGAATAGTTATGCAGGAACCATTTAAGAGTTGACATGCGACATGTAGTCGATATATACATGTTGTTTCTAACCCTTGACAGGAAGCCGTGGCTCGCAAATCAGAAGACAAAGCTGCTACTCCTGACGGAGACAAAGCAACCCAAGTAAGCGGATTCCTTACCCTATCATTTTTGCAAATGCAACATGTAGTCGATATATACGTGTTAATGCCTTGACAGGAAGACATGGTTCACAAACGTCTGACATGAGACAAAGCAACACATGACGGTTGCCAGAGATATCCATTACCGCCTCATGGTAATTCCCATGACAGGATGGGGACCAGAGACACGACATTACCTTCTTATGGTAATGCCCGTCACAGGACGGGTGCCAAGAACAAAACCTTACCGCCCTTATGGTAATGCTCATGAAAGGATGGGTACCAAGAGGCACATTATACCAGTTACAAAATGACAGCACGACTTGTTCAAGTTTGTCCCCCACGGAGCTACCCGATTGAGATACATGTATTTCTGCACCCTCAACTATGCCACATGTTCGAGCCAAGTCCCGAATGGTCGTGTTTGGATCTCTTAATATAATGTTAGGAGTGACATTATTCAATCCGGGCCGTCCAAATCAAAATGGACGGTCCGGATTATCACGTCAGTTTTTTAGAAGGGAGGAAAATTTTCGGCGGGAATTTTAAAATTTTGAATTGATCAATCTGGACCGTCCATTTTTGATTGGACGGCCCCTGATCTCTTTATCACCCCTGACATAATTTCACTATGTCAGAGTGATCGGGGCGTGCTGCCCGAATGTCAGGCAAAGCGATCCGTACTTTAAGATGTGAGCTTGAAGTGTGTTAAATATTGTTAGTTTTTCACTTCATGCATCATATTAGTTCTGCATTAAAAAAAAAGGATTGGCACTCCAACAAAAATATCATGCATTACCTGTTAAATTAGGTATCAATTTATTTTTGAGTGACGCGAAATCCTGTGAGCTTCCACGTAAGAGGGGTAATCTGTTGACACCTTATTTTGACTTTTCATTTAACCATTTATTTGCATAAATTAGGGATGGACCCCAGTCCCTAACCAAAATATTAAACCATTCTTTCATATTTTCATATAGGATAGTTTAATTTTAGCCTTCATCACATTTCATTAATCTGACCTGGACGGAAAGGGCCTGAAACAGACTCAAATTTCAGCGTGGGGTGGCAAAAAGAGAAGCCATTAGGTCTAATTTTGGGCTTAACTTGCCCATTAAATTCTAATTAATTAAAAGGGCTTTATTTAAAGTTTTGTTAAATAGAAAACGCCCTGAATTTAGCCAAAGAAGAACAGAAAACCCGCAAAGGCCACACGCCATCCAAGCCACTCAATGGGCTAGTCGGCCACTGAAGGACCTAACTGTAAAAGAAATCTCCCCCCAAAGACCAAATTGCAAACCTCTGAAACTTGGGGCCTACTTCGTAAATATCCAAAAATGGCGCAAAATCCCATTTAAGCACGCTTGAGCCTCAAAATTCAAGGACGGACATTCATTCTAAAAAAAGGACACGAAAAGAGAGAGCGAGGGAGTCCCGAAACCGAGAGTTCCCCCGGGTGGTTCTCGACACCGCCGCCAACGTCACTCCGCCAACGTTGCTGCCATCTGCCGCCGGTTGCTTCCTTCGACGTTGAAGCCATCACCGAGCAGCGGAGGGGGACCTTTTACACCATCGTTGTCTAGGCAACCCACTGCGCGCCACGCCACCGTCACAGCCTTGCTGACCACCACGCTGCGAGCCGCCGTCCGAGAATAGCCCCCTCGGGCCTTGCCGTTGCTAAGTTCGTCACTGTTCGAGCTTCCCCATCCTTTGCTGCTACTTGATCGAGCCCCCATAGGTGATCCGAGCTCGCCGTCCAATGCCAAGCCGAGTTCGATCAGCTTCACTGTCGCTGCCCCCGTCACGGGGGGGCCACCGTGAGTAGCCACTCGACAAGCCTTGCTGCCCTCACCAGCCCATTGCTGAGCAGCCACCGACGAGACGACCTGCTGTCCATCGCCATTCCGAGCCTTGCACAGCCTGCCGTCGCTGCCCGACACTATCTCGACCTCACTATTGTCGTCCTCACTGGACTCGCGAGCCTCGACGATCCTGACCATTGTTCAGCTTTGTCTTGCCATCGTCCTGGCCGAGCTGCTAGTCCATCGCTGCCGGTCGCCATTGCCAAGTCCATTGTTTCGAGCCGTTATTCGAAACGGGAAATAATCCTCGATAGGTATAAAATCCTATCTAATTCTATTTGTCAATATTATTTCCTAATTTTGGACTAACATTATCTTTTGCATATTTTTGTAGATAATTAGAAAATCTAATCCAAACTAGGGATTTATTCCCCTACCTACAATGTGCCTATATTGATGCCGGATCTTGACCATGAAATATTGTTGATGGCATGGAATCGGATAGTCCGATCTTCAACCACGTGGATCCGATTCGTTGATTCGGTTTGTTACCATAATTGGATTAGAAAATATTTTCAAAATCATGCATTTTCATTTGATTGCATAATTATTTGATTATTTCCCCATTTGAAAATCTCAAAAAGATTTAGCAAGATAAGATTTCATAGAATAGATTGCATATAGAAATCTTATCTCATAGGATGGCTTTGCATATAGAAAGATGTGATTTCCTAGAAATCTTATCTAATAGAGTAGATTGTATCTTAAATAATTCGCATATTAAATTATATTGCATCATCATTTAGGTAGATTTGCATATATTAAAACATTTAAAATTAGGATGAAATATTTTCTAATTTTTTTAGGATTTAATTCAAATTAATTCCTAATAGTATAGGATAATCTTCATTTAGGTCATTTTTTAATTGCTTTAATGCCTACTTTTAATAGTCATAAAAAATACCAAAAATATTTCGTGCATATGCATATTATGTAGCCTAGGACATTTTATGTCATGCATATAGGTTAGCCATTTTTTTTACATGCATATCATATAGTTTAGCATGCATAATTACCATGCCATATAGTTTGCCAACGTCATTTGTGTGCCACATCATTTCCATATCATTAATGCTATGTCGCATTTGTATGTCCTCTAGAATCATGTCTAGGTTCATGCATTTCTTATACATGTATAGGTTCATTAATCGAGTTTACATGATTAGAATATTTGACCTAGTGTTGCATGTCACTTAGGTTAAATTCATATCTTTTTTGCATGCCATTTAGATTAGGCTCGTTTACTCGATTTGCATGTCATTTAACTAGAATTGCATATCATGCTAGTTAAATTCATTTAGCATGTCATTAGAGCTAGGTCACTTATACAAATGCCTTGCATGCTATTTCATGCCATTTTAGATTCATTCATCACTTAAATAAGTGAAAATCATAAATAAATAAATAACTAAAATACATTAATCTAAGTCTTGCGTTTGGGAGAAAAATGCTAGGGTTTAGGCTGTAACGTCCAAGTACGTTCCCTTGTCCCTAATCTAACAATTTATTTAATACTTTGATTATTCGGTGGGTTATTAATGTTTGTGCACCCATGGTCTCCTCACATATTATGATTTTAGATTAAAATCAATCCAAGCTGCCTGCTTAAATGTTTTCTTAAAAATGAAAAGTTTTCACGTTAATAGAAATATGTGTGCATGAGGGAGTTGAGGAAGAGAGGCGTGGAATTGGAATGAAGAAAATGGAAACAAGAATTTGTGCTGATGGGTTCGCTCGGATTGAGGTCGGTGCCGACGACCAGCCATGACAACCGCGGAGGAGGTCTATATCCATTGGGGTTAAGGAGGAGAGGTTTAGAATGAGAGAAGAAAAATGGGAATAAATGATGGGAACAAAAAGAAAATAAGGAGAGCAAATTTGTATGCGATCCATAATAGTTCGCATTTAATATGTCAACCCTTCAAAAATTGTTAATGGAACATGTAAATTCATATCCTGACTTTAGAGGATCCGATCATGGAATCAGTAATGGAGAAATATCAATAATTCGAAAGATTTTGATTGCATCTGTATACATCACATGAGCGACAATCCGACAGGAAAAGGTTACAGGATGGAAGTCTGAAACAAGAACACACAAATGACCATGAGCATACATTCATCTTTGACATTAGAATCGAAGCTCGACGCACTGTATCCTTTGGACTTCTAGGTAACGAGACGTGGAGAAGTGAAGGGACCATCGAGCAAACCATTGGCCATGTGCCGATATGCCGCCTCGGTCAAGTGAACTCCGTCCCAAATTATGAAAGCTGATGGATCTTTACAGATCCTAGATTTGGAACCACACATCATCGAGACGTTGAAATTGAGCGGTCCACCAGCTCCGCAACAAGCTACGTGTGTCGATGTACTGAAATCTGAAAACAAGAGAGACATTGATCTCACTTCTCCGTATATGCTCATCAAGAAACACAAGTTTACGAGCAGTTGTGCAATATCCTTGCCAGTATATCTTGTACGAACACCATGACACTTTGAGGAGACTTCATACGGAACTAGACTTTTCTAACGGGCTGTCATCGTCATTTCTAATTAATTTTAGTTTATGTTGAGCAAGCAAAGGGAAATTCAGTCCAATGTGCAAAATACATCATTCTTTTTCTTTTTCTTTTTTTTTTTTTGCCCCAGAGAGCTTCTCTACATGAAAAAGGGTTTGAATTAGTGCTAAAAAGGACCGAAAGGTTGATGCTTAGGGAAAGTAGGTTAAATCTTCTATCTACATACATAATTGGAGGTTGTATATGCCTGTTCACCATTGATCGTGAAACCGAGATGAAAGGAAACTCAAACTCACTGTATTGTTGCGGTGATTCAAAGAGGCGCATGGAATCTCCATAATAATCCGCATAGATAATCCTTGCATGGCTATATTTTTGTCTCAAAACCTGCAACTCTCGCTGAAGATAATCGTCGTGGTACCTGGCAAATGCACTATAACGATCGAGACAACCAGTTGTCTTATTAACGTCATCCTTGTCAAAGAACGGAGCGGTCGTTATGTACGACGTCAAGCAACCCATCGGCAAAATCCCCGGCACTACCAACTCCACCGCCCCTTCCTCGATGAGCATCTAAAACAATCACATGCCATGGAAATAAATTTATTGGAGTGCCTAAAAAAGGTTAACCACGCAGATAGCAACTGGGTTTAGTAAGATCTTGTTGAACAGATGGTATTGTGCTTATGTCACCAGCAAGAAAGGAAAAGGGCCATACGCGGGTGGCATTGGTGATGGCTCCAACAACAATTGGCACAATGGGACGGAGCTGCTCAAAGTTTGCACCTCTGGCGAAAGCAAAATTGTAGTCGTTTCCACCAATCTCCCCCACTAGAAATAAAGACTTCTTGAAATACGTTTCACAGTCTGCCATAGAAAAGAATGAAGACAAAAATCAAATGACAAAACGACTCAAGTAATCGAATAAAAAATCATAATGACTGGATATTCATGTACTCTAATCGCTCAACGAGATTATAGTTTTCATTTTCCTTTGATAATGCAAGAGCACATGGAAGTAGAAACCCGTCTATCTAGAGAATCATGAAAACCCTTTAAACTGATAAAGTTCGGGCTTTTGGCCTGGGGAAGTGGCCTTGGCAACTTGCATGCGGTTGAAGGAATTCAAATGAAATGACCTTTAGTTTCTGAGTTGGAAATCCGAACGTCTCAATCAATTGTTTTAAACTTGAGCGGTTAGTTTATGAAAGATTTACGAGCTATATATACATGATATCTCCCAAATCACCTCAATGGATGCCCATATCTTGAGTGACTAAGATCGATGACACAAAATGGGAGTACACGAAGGCTATGGCTATTTACCTTGCTGTGTTGTGCAAAGAGACGATTTGAGTTTCTTGAACCAGTCGAGCTGAGCGCTTAAGGAATGATTCGTCATTGTGAACGTTGGAATGTTTCGAGCTGCAAAGAATGTCGGATCAAGCGCTGTGGCACCAGCAACTGCAAAGTTAACTCCACCACGAGCATCAAGTGAGCCGTTGTTGACTACCTCAAGATACGGCTTCAGATAGGGTAACCCAACTGCTTCCGCTGCATTTTCATATAATTCTTTCTTTATACTGCTAAAGATCCAAATATTTACAATAAAAAAACAGCGGCCTTATGTTTAAAATGCCTGTTTTTTCCCCCCTAACACGAGCGTGCATCTACAAAAGCAAAGAAGAGCCAAGAGAACTACGTACCGATGAAATCAATTATAAGACGTCCATTTGAAAAACGACCAGTTGGATGCCCAAAGAATGTCTTGCCGTAGGGAAACTCCGGCACGACCGGAAGTCCCGCCGCAGATCGGATGAAGTTCCCGGTGTCGCTTAGGGAGTCGCCGAAATTGAAAATCGACTCATACTTATGCAGGACCGTCGAGTTGGCCTTCAAGGCGAGGCAACATTGCAGAAGGATCAGGATTATTGCAGTATGTTTCATGGCAATTCTCGAGTATTTTAGAGAGATGAAGGCTTAGAGACGCCAAGAGAGTAGTTGGACAACAATTTACGTGCTCTCTTGCTAATTTCCAATTGGTGAAGTTTGGGGTATTCAAGGTGAGCTTAAATAGCCGAAGGCGGTTTAATCAGTTCATTGTGCCCTTTCCTTAAAACAGAAGTGTGAGATGAGAGGGTGACGAGGAATATGGGGACATGAGAACGTCGTTTTGTGTCGTTATCGAGTTGTTTTGTTGTTACCTCTTCCTTGGCATTCCTATGAGGCGACAAAGGCGGTTAATTCTTGTTTATCGTATATTTGCTGCATCGTTTTGAACCTCCAGCCAATAATTTCTAGAAGAATCCTGTTAATATGACGGCAACGTTATTGACAATGACCACAAATTCCAATTTGTGTGGATTTGGCAACCAAAGCTGTAAAAAGTCGGAGAGAAATTGAAAGCCATAACTAAAGAGATACTGAAAAGCAAATCGGGGTATTATTACTTTATTACGAAATGAAAACGTTGGAAAGTTGAATGTGGGAATGTTTTTATAGTTTTTTTTTTTTATCATAATATATATTAATTATATCACTCAGAATACTCCGGCCAAATAAAAAAAAAGGGGTGTGTTTATATACACAAAAATGTCTTCACTTTTTGAACGAACCAAAGATGCATAAACTTTCACTTTAGAGATAGATAAACGAGGTGCACCACCAACGGAAAGTTAATTGATTACTAAGCAAACACTTAGCACGGACTCTTCCTAGCCCATACCAATCACAACTTTGTGGTTTTGATTTTATTAACTAAATATGCAAATTAATTCAATTTATGAGTAGCCACTAATCTATTATGCGTCAATTAGGAACCCAAGTGAGATGTGGGACAACATTTTACTTCTACGAATGTATATGAGGATTTGGTTACGCTAAAAAAATCAAACGCTCTAATGATACATTTTCTCTTTATTTCAAAAATGTTTTGCAAGCAGTCTTGGTTAATTTTAATTCTAAACTAGCAGCATTTGACAGTGATCATGCGGGGGCACGAGAAAAAAAAATATAACTCTCAATAATCAAAGCCTATAAATAAATTGCTAGAAAAGATAAAGAACCTGGATGCTTTAGGTGAAGCAAAAGCGAAGGTTTGTTATCATCCAATGCACCAAGTGTTCCTCAAGATGTTTAGCAAAAGCCAAACAATAATGAGTTGTATGCGGACCTAAACATGAAGTCGAAATGTGACTACGCCATGCTGACTAATTCTTTTTTGGATTTTTCTTGTTTAATAAATTAAACTTTATGCAGTGCATGAGATGCAATTTCAATCTAAGTTATGTTTATGTGAATTTTAATTTAAACCAGTGACATGTGACATGAGTTATTTAAATGCAATATATGACTAGCTTGAGAATCATGAACTAATCTAACATGTCATGCAATTCGATTTATATGACATGACGTCAAATATGGAATTTATAACGTGAATGTTATGACATAGAATTTATGAAACTAGTTCTATATGAATTATGCATGTTACATTTTTGTCATTTCCTTTTAAAGCTAAAATACGAAACTACTTAACGTTTATGATGGCCTAACTTAAATTAGGTGTAGTGACCTTCCTCGAGGTGAACCACCTAAAGGAAAGCTAATTGACTACTAAGCCAAAGACTTAGTGCGGGCTCTCAAGCCCATACTAATTGCCACTTTGGGGTTTTGATATAACTAATTAGACATGCAATTCAATTTAATTTAGAGTTGCCACTAATTTATTACAAGTCCTTTAGAAACCAAGTAAACAATGGGATAACACTTTATTTCTGTGAAAACTAGAGATATCCTGAATATGAGGACTTGGTTATGATAGATTAATGTAATGCCCTTTCGATACTTTTTCTTTTTATTTCAAAAATATTTTTGCAAGCAATGTTGGACAATTTTAATCCTAATCACTATAATGTAATGGGTGATCCTGCGGGTGCACGATCAATAATGTAACGCTTAATTCAAAGCAATATGTTGGAAGCGCGTAGCAGAAGTCCAATACTTTTGCCTAGGGAGATCGTCAAGAGGGAGCCTAAGTTCAAGTCCATCAATATATTTAGTTGGATCCACCTTCATTCAAAGGCTTAACCTAATGAATTATCAGTAAACTATGATATATTAACTACTCAATGTCACAATAATTATTCGAAAGGGTGATCCTGCAGGTGCACGATCAATAATAACGCTTAATTCAAAGCAATATGTTGAAAGCGCGTAACAGAAATCCAATACTTTTGCCTAGGGTGATCGTCAATAGGGAGCCCAAGTTCAAGCCTGTCAATATATTTAGTTGGATCCACCTTCACTCAAAGGCTTAACCCAATGAATTATGAGTAAACTAAGATATATTAACTACCCAATGTCACAATAATTATCCGATGTGAGACTTCTTTAACACAACTCACATATGCATCCTAACAATTGATGTGAGACTTCTTTTATACACGTGTGAGTTGTGTAAAAGAATTTCGACATTAGACAATTGATATAGTATGGAGTAATTAATATATCTAAGTTAGCCCATATTATAAGTTAGCCCATAACTCATATGCTTAAGCTTTTGAGCGAAGGTGGGTCCAACTAGATATGTTGAAGAACTCGGACTTAAGCTCCCTCTTAACGATCTTCTCAGATGAGGTATCGGACTTTTACTGCACGCTCGAAATGACGACCTTCTCAAGTGAGGTGTCGGACTTCTGTTACATGCTCGAAACAAATAGTATTAGAGTCGATGGTTGATTGGTGACCCATTCCCAATATGTATTGGTATTTGGTGAATATTTGAAGGAAGAAATCTAGTGACCCAATATCTGAAGGAAGGAATCTAGTGACCAACGTGGTTTTTGGGTCGGGTGGGCCTGATAGGCATTGATGGAGATTCAAGTTGAGATATGTTTATGCAAAATGATACTTGAATTAAGGGAGAGCAAACCTAGAGCTCACATGTGAGGGAGAGATTGCTAAGGCACACATATAACTTGTGTTAGGGAAGTCTCACATCGGAGAATTGATGTGCTATGGAGCAGTTAATATATCTAAGTTGGCCCATAACTCATAGGCTTAAGCCTTTGAGTGAAGGTAAGTCCGACTGGATATATTAACGGGACTCGAACTTGATCTCCCTCTTGGCGACCTCCCTGGATAAAAATATTGGGTTTTTTCTGCTCATCCAACTAGATATATTGACGGGGCTCGAACTTGAGCTCCCTCTTGGCGATCTCCTCAGATAAAAATATTGGGTTTTTGCTGCTCACTCTTAACACAGTAAATAAATTGCTAGAAATAGGGCAAAAGTCTTAATGCTTTAAGCAAAACAAAAGCTCCATTAGGTCCAAAACATCAAGTGTTCCGCAAAATGTTAACTAAACTATGTATGCATGCCCTAAACATGATTCTGATAACAATATCGATTAATTATTATTGGATTTTTTGAATAAAAATTATACTTTATGCCATGCATGAAACGAAAATTTTTAATCTAAAATATGTCCATGAAGTCGTAATTGAAACCAATGGCATGTGATATGGATTGTTTAAAGGACAGTCAAATATGGACTATTCTACTATGACATGCAATTTATGAACAAGGCATATAATGTTAAAATGACATGAATTAAGTGACGTGCATATAATGCACATATTGGAATCATGTATAATTTAGAAAAATAGCTAACGTAGATTTAGGATTTAATTTGAATTGTTTCCTATTTAAATTAGGTCATTGTTATATATCAAATAAAATCGCAAAAAAATAATATATATATATATATATATATATATTTATTTATTTATTTATTTATATATAACATGCATATTTCATCGTAAAGAATTAGCTTCATAGTTTCACGTCAAATTTCCACGTCATCATGATTTCCACATCATTATATGCACGTCACTTAATTCATGTCATTTTGTGATTATATGCCTAGGTTCATAATTGCATGTCATAGTAGAATAGTCCATATTTGACTGTCCTTTAAACAATCCATATCACATGCCATTGGTTTCAATTACGACTTCATGGACATATTTTAGATTAAAAATTTTCGTTTCATGCATGGCATAAAGTATAATTTTTATTCAAAAAATCCAATAATAATTAATCGATATTGTTATCAGAATCATGTTTAGGGCATGCATACATAGTTTAGTTAACATTTTGCGGAACACTTGATGTTTTGGACCTAATGGAGCTTTTGTTTTGCTTAAAGCATTAAGACTTTTGCCCTATTTCTAGCAATTTATTTACTGTGTTAAGAGTGAGCAGCAAAAACCCAATATTTTATCTGAGGAGATCGCCAAGAGGGAGCTCAAGTTCGAGCCCCGTCAATATATCTAGTTGGATGAGCAGAAAAAACCCAATATTTTTATCCAGGGAGGTCGCCAAGAGGGAGATCAAGTTCGAGTCCCGTTAATATATCCAGTCGGACTTACCTTCACTCAAAGGCTTAAGCCTATGAGTTATGGGCCAACTTAGATATATTAACTGCTCCATAGCACATCAATTCTCCGATGTGAGACTTCCCTAACACAAGTTATATGTGTGCCTTAGCAATCTCTCCCTCACATGTGAGCTCTAGGTTTGCTCTCCCTTAATTCAAGTATCATTTTGCATAAACATATCTCAACTTGAATCTCCATCAATGCCTATCAGGCCCACCCGACCCAAAAACCACGTTGGTCACTAGATTCCTTCCTTCAGATATTGGGTCACTAGATTTCTTCCTTCAAATATTCACCAAATACCAATACATATTGGGAATGGGTCACCAATCAACCATCGACTCTAATACTATTTGTTTCGAGCATGTAACAGAAGTCCGACACCTCACTTGAGAAGGTCGTCATTTCGAGCGTGCAGTAAAAGTCCGATACCTCATCTGAGAAGATCGTTAAGAGGGAGCTTAAGTCCGAGTTCTTCAACATATCTAGTTGGACCCACCTTCGCTCAAAAGCTTAAGCATATGAGTTATGGGCTAACTTATAATATGGGCTAACTTAGATATATTAATTACTCCATACTATATCAATTGTCTAATGTCGAAATTCTTTTACACAACTCACACGTGTATAAAAGAAGTCTCACATCAATTGTTAGGATGCATATGTGAGTTGTGTTAAAGAAGTCTCACATCGGATAATTATTGTGACATTGGGTAGTTAATATATCTTAGTTTACTCATAATTCATTGGGTTAAGCCTTTGAGTGAAGGTGGATCCAACTAAATATATTGACAGGCTTGAACTTGGGCTCCCTATTGACGATCACCCTAGGCAAAAGTATTGGATTTCTGTTACGCGCTTTCAACATATTGCTTTGAATTAAGCGTTATTATTGATCGTGCACCTGCAGGATCACCCTTTACATTATAGTGATTAGGATTAAAATTGTCCAAACATTGCTTGCAAATATTTTTGAAATAAAAAGAAAAAGTATCGAAAGGGAATTACATTAATCTATCATAACCAAGTCCTCATGTTCAGGATTTCTCTAGGTCATAGAAATAAAGTGTTATCTATCACCCTTTACATTATAGTGATTAGGATTAAAATTGTCCAACATTGCTTGCAAAATATTTTTGAAATAAAAAGAAAAAGTATCAAAAGGGCATTACATCAATCTATCATAACCAAGTCCTCCTATTCAGGATATCTCTAGTTCACAGAAATAAAGTGTTATCTCATTGTTTACTCGGTTTCTAAAGGACTTGTAATAAATTAGTGGCGATTCTAAATTAAATTGAATTGCATGTCTAATTAGTTATATCAAAACCCCAAAGTGGCAAGTAGTATGGCCTTGAGAGCCCGCGCTAAGTCTTTGGCTTAGTAGTCAATTAGCTTTCCTTTAGGTGGTTCACCTCGAGGAAGGTCACTACACCTAATTTAAGTTAGGTCATCATAAACGTTAAGTAGTTTCCTATTTTAACTTTAAAAGGAAATGACAAAAATGTAACATGCATAATTCATATAGAACTAGTTTCATAAATTCTATGTCATAATATTCACGTTATAAATTCCATATTTAACGTCATGTCTTATAAATCGAATTGCATGACATGTTAGATTAGTTCATGATTCTCAAGCTAGTCATATATTGCATTTAAATAACTCATGTCACATGTCACTGGTTTAAATTAAAATTCGCATAAACATAACTTAGATTGAAATTGCATCTCATGCACTGCATAAAGTTTAATTTATTAAACAAGAAAAATCCAAAAAAGAATTAGTCAGCATGGCGTAGTCACATTTCGACTTCATGTTTAGGTCCGCATACAACTCATTATTGTTTGGCTTTTACTAAACATCTTGAGGAACACTTGGTGCATTGGATGATAACAAACCTTCGCTTTTGCTTCACCTAAAGCATCCAGGTTCTTTATCTTTTCTAGCAATTTATTTATAGGCTTTGATTATTTAGAGTTATATTTTTTTTTTCTCGTGTACCCGCATGATCACTGTCAAATGCTGCTAGTTTAGAATTAAAATTAACCAAGACTGCTTGCAAAACATTTTTGAAATAAAGAGAAAATGTATCATTAGAGCGTTTGATTTTTTTAGTGTAACCAAATCCTCATATACATTCGTAGAAATAAAATGTTCTCCCACATCTCACTTGGGTTTCTAATTGACCCATAATAGATTAGTGGCTACTCATAAATTGAATTAATTTGCATATTTAGTTAATAAAATCAAAACCACGAAGTTGTGATTGGTATGGGCTAGGAAGAGTCCATGCTAAGTGTTAGCTTAGTAATCAATTAACTTTCCGTTGGTGGTGCACCTCGTTTATCTATCTCTAAAGTGAAAGTTTATGCATCTTTGGTTCATTCAAAAAGTGAAGACATTTTTGTGTATATATACACACCCTTTTTTTTGGATTTGGCCGGAGTATTCTGAGTGATATAATTAATATATATTATGATAAAAAAAAAACTATAAAAACATTCCCACATTCAACTTTCCAACGTTTTCATTTCGTAATAAAGTAATAATACCCCGATTTGCTTTTCAGTATCTCTTTAGTTATGGCTTTCAATTTCTCTCCGACTTTTTACAGCTTTGGTTGCCAAATCCACACAAATTGGAATTTGTGGTCATTGTCAATAACGTTGCCGTCATATTAACAGGGTTCTTCTAGAAATTATTGGCGGGAGGTTCAAAACGATGCAGCAAATATACGATAAACAAGAATTAACCGCCTTTGTCGCCTCATAGGAATGCCAAGGAAGAGGTAACAACAAAACAACTCGATAACGACACAAAACGACGTTCTCATGTCCCCATATTCCTCGTCACCCTCTCATCTCACACTTCTGTTTTAAGGAAAGGGCACAATGAACTGATTAAACCGCCTTCAGCTATTTAAGCTCACCTTGAATACCCCAAACTTCACCAATTGGAAATTACCAAGAGAGCACGTAAATTGTTGTCCAACTACTCTCTTGGCGTCTCTAAGCCTTCATCTCTCTAAAATACTCGAGAATTGCCATGAAACATACTGCAATAATCCTGATCCTTCTGCAATGTTGCCTCGCCTTGAAGGCCAACTCGACGGTCCTGCATAAGTATGAGTCGATTTTCAATTTCGGCGACTCCCTAAGGGACACCGGGAACTTCATCCGATCCGCGGCGGGACTTCCGGTCGTGCCGGAGTTTCCCTACGGCAAGACATTCTTTGGGCATCCAACCGGTCGTTTTTCAAATGGACGTCTTATAATTGATTTCATCGGTACGTAGTTCTCTTGGCTCTTCTTTGCTTTTGTAGATGCACGCTCGTGTTAGGGGGGAAAAAAACAGGCATTTTAAACATAAGGCCGCTGTTTTTTTATTGTAAATATTTGGATCTTTAGCAGTATAAAGAAAGAATTATATGAAAATGCAGCGGAAGCAGTTGGGTTACCCTATCTGAAGCCGTATCTTGAGGTAGTCAACAACGGCTCACTTGATGCCCGTGGCGGAGTTAACTTTGCAGTTGCTGGTGCCACAGCGCTTGATCCGACATTCTTTGCAGCTCGAAACATTCCAACGTTCACAATGACGAATCATTCCTTAAGCGCTCAGCTCGACTGGTTCAAGAAACTCAAATCGTCTCTTTGCACAACCCAACAAGGTAAATAGCCATAACCTTCGTGTACTCCCATTTTGTGCCATCGGTCTTAGTCACTCAAGATATGGGCATCCATTGAGGTGATTTGGGAGATATCACGTATACATAGCTCGTAAATCTTTCATAAAATAACCACTCAAGTTTAAATCAATTGATTGAGACGTTCGGATTTCCAACTCAGAAACTAAAGGTCATTTCATTTGAATTCCTTCAACCGCATGCAAGTTGCCGAGGCCACTTCCCCAGGCCAAAAGCCCGAACTTTATCAGTTTAAAGGGTTTTCATGATTCTCTAGATAGACGGGTTTCTACTTCTATGTGCTCTTGCATTATCAAAGGAAAATGAAAACTATAATCTCGTTGAGCGATTAGAGTACATGAATATCCAGTCATTATGATTTTTTATTCGATTACTTGAATCGTTTTGTCATTTGATTTTTGTCTTCATTCTTTTCTTTGGCAGACTGTGAAACGTACTTCAAGAAGTCTTTATTTCTAGTGGGGGAGATTGGTGGAAACGACTACAATTTTGCTTTCGCCAGAGGTGCAAACTTTGAGCAGCTCCGTCCCATTGTGCCAATTGTTGTTGGAGCCATCACCAATGCCACCCGCGTATGGCCCTTTTCCTTTCTTGCTGGTGACATAAGCACAATACCATCTGTTCAACAAGATCTTACTAAACCGAGTTGCTATCTGCGTTGTTAACCTTTTTTAGGCACTCCAATAAATTTATTTCCATGGCATGTGATTGTTTTAGATGCTCATCGAGGAAGGGGCGGTGGAGTTGGTAGTGCCGGGATTTTGCCGATGGGTTGCTTGACGTCGTACATAACGACCGCTCCGTTCTTTGACAAGGATGACGTTAATAAGACAACTGGTTGTCTCGATCGTTATAGTGCATTTGCCAGGTACCACGACGATTATCTTCAGCGAGAGTTGCAGGTTTTGAGACAAAAATATAGCCATGCAAGGATTATCTATGCGGATTATTATGGAGATTCCATGCGCCTCTTTGAATCACCGCAACAATACAGTGAGTTTGAGTTTCCTTTCATCTTAGTTTCACGATCAATGGTGAACAGGCATATACAACCTCCAATTATGTATGTAGATAGAAGATTTAACCTACTTTCCCTAAGCATCAACCTTTCGGTCCTTTTTAGCACTAATTCAAACCCTTTTTCATGTAGAGAAGCTCTCTGGGGCAAAAAAAAAAAAAAAGAAAAGGAAAAAGAATGATGTATTTTGCACATTGGACTGAATTTCCCTTTGCTTGCTCAACATAAACTAAAATTAATTAGAAATGACGATGACAGCCCGTTAGAAAAGTCTAGTTCCGTATGAAGTCTCCTCAAAGTGTCATGGTGTTCGTACAAGATATACTGGCAAGGATATTGCACAACTGCTCGTAAACTTGTGTTTCTTGATGAGCATATCCTTCGGAGAA
>JAGVVM010003653.1:0-34389 GCA_019149425.1 Psidium friedrichsthalianum
TCGGCCAATTCCTCCTTTCGTTGCACACAAAAATGCATCCATCTTCCCCGTGTCGTTGGAGTGCGTGGATCTAAGAACCCGGTCCACCTAACGGCGAGTACAATGATCATTTGAATTTTGATAACAGTCAAATCGTGCAATTAAGGTAAGCGTATTTCTTAATCTTTGTTAAGAATAATTACAAAAGAATTTTGTGCCTAAATTGATTGATTTGCAATGCCTGAAGTTGTAATCTTGTTTGGGATATCACATTCGCCTTAGTCATGCTTAAAAATTAAACCGATCTTTTTCCAAGTAAAACTTCACATCATGTAGATAATTGCACATGTGATCTATCTTGTAAATATTTATGTTGAACCACATTTTTTTAAGATGACATCTCAAAAATGAAAATTCATGTTTTAAAAAAATATTCATAGTATGCATGGCATATAGTTTAGTTCTTCACATTATCATATAAAAAAAATGCACCTTTAAATTTCAAGTGGAAATTCATCATAAGTGTCAAATTAAACATTTTTCATGAAATTGGGTACTGAAATGGCATTAATTAAAAAATTAATATAACCAAGTCACCGACCTCATTAATCTCTAGTTCGTAAGAATAAAGTATTTCTCTCAATATTTTATTTAGGTATCTAATTAACCTACCCGAATTGATTAGTGGTGACTCAAAAAATTAAAATCTTTTATCTAATGATTACTTGAACCATAAGTCGCGATTTAATAGAACTTGAAAGTTCGAGCTAAGTTAATTAATCTAATTAATTAACTTGGTAATCCATTAACCTAAAATTTGGAAAGCTCAATTTTTTTTAGGTCACAACAAAGAAATTTACTTCATTGAAAAGAATGACACGTGAGTTCTATCTTCTTTTCCACCTTGTAAGAAGCCCATTGGTATCAAGCAAGTGTCGAAGACAAAGCATAGACCTAATGGTCAAGTGGACCGTTACAAAGCTAAATTGTTTATAGAGGGCTGCAAGAAAAAAAAATCGGCATTGATTATTTTGAAGTATTTGAACCAGTTGTCTGAATGGATACTGATGATACTAGTATTCGCAGCTCAAAATCATTAGAAGATCCAAGAATTGGATGTGAAATCTGCATTTCTCAATAGTTTCTTTAAGAGGAAGTCTATTTGGAGTAGCTGCAAAGTTATGAGGAGAAAGGGAATGCAAAATTCAAGTTTACAAAACTAAAGAAGGTATTTTATGGGCTAAAACAAGCACATCGTGTATGGTACAAGCAAATTGACACAAACATATTAGAGCACCATTTTCAAAAGTGCTTGTATGAGTATACACTATATGTCAAGTCAAATACTAATAGCTTATCTAATAAATTTATGTCTTTACTGATGACTTGATATTTCCAAGGAGTTGTGAAAAGATGTCTTCTGAATTCATGAAGGTTATAACTAGCCAGTTCGAGATAACAAATATGGGATTGATGTCCTATTAACTTGGCCTTAAAGTGAAATAGAAAAATGACGGCAATTCATCTCAGAGCAAAAATATGCAAGTAATATTTTGAAGCGATTGAAGACGAACTTACCTAAATCAATTCGGACTCTTGTAGTAGAGCGGTTGGAATTAAAGAAAGAAAAACTGGTGAACTAGCAAATCCTGCTTATTTTAAAAACATTGTTTGAAGTTTAAGATATTTGACTTTTGCTAAACCAAATATTACTATGAAGAAGCAATTATTAGTTGATTCATGTTAGAAGCCATACCAAATTGAATTTGCAGGACGCAAAAGGAAAATTGTGGTATGATGGTGGAACTTGTGATCTTGAAACTTTATATTCTTAAACCAACAATTTAGTGGGGTACATAGACAGAGATTGGTCAAGTGATACCAAGATTCGGGAGAGCATTTCCGAAAGTTCTTTCTTTCTTAGTCCTTAAAAAAAAAAAAACAAGTTTTGGCTCTCAACAGCAGAAGCTGAATATAAAATGTTAGGGTTGGTGGCATGTCAACCGATATGGGATCACAGGATACTTTGTAAGTTAAGGCATGAACGAAGAGATCCTAATGTGTGACAACAAGTTAGCTATTGAATTGGCGAAGAAGCAAATGCATTGACATTAAGTATCATCATATTTGTGAGCAAGTTAAAGATGATGAGATTGAACTACATTTTTGTACATCAGAAGATCAAATTGCAAATAATTTGATGAAATTATTGAAGGCGGATTCGTTCGAAAAATAAAAACGGTGCTTGGTGCAGTCGATTTTCGAGGATGTTGAAATGTAAAATTCATTTTTGGTCACAGCACCTCAAATCAAGAAATGATAGAAGACAAAAAGGACGTCAAGAAGCCAAGATTCGTGGTAGGCTGCATGTCGTCCGACGAATTCAAAAATTGAAAGCTGTTGAAGACTTCTGTCATCATTTTTTTTGGTTCCAACATTTCTCAGTACCATTGACTCCACTGAGTTGATTAAATTTTTATAGCAAACTTTGTGTCAGATCAGGTGGCATACTGATTAATGCTTCCGAGCGCTGTACATACATCCATACAATTTACGTAAAGATGACATGGGGAAATGAGAAGAAAGATAGACAAAAAGCTTTTATTCAAAGTCAAAGAAAGTGGCCACTTGTCAGGGACAAGACATGATTCTTAGGTATGTTGGAAATATGGGAAAATTAATGGGTGAATGAGAAATTGACCTCAAATGAAAAAGACACCCTTAAGTTGGAAGTGGGAAGTGAATAGTCCCACATTGGAGAAAAAGGAGGCCTCAAAACACTTTATATAGAGTTACACTCTTTAGGAGTAATAACTATTATGACAAGCCCTATGCCTCGCGCGCAGGCGCAGGGGGGTGCAAATCCCAGGCCCGACGAGCTGAAACTTGGGCGTGGGGCGCACGAATGTCGGACTGAAAGGTGGGCCTCGCGACAGGCCCAGTTTTGCCTCGAATTTAATCATCCGATTATTTTTATTCAGCCGTTTTATTTATTCACGTTACGGATTATAACCGCGGCAAATTAATTCTGCGACCGTTCCAATGTTTATTTGACGGAAAAGCCCCCCCACTATTAGCTATAAAAGGGTGGCCTCCCCTTCGTTTCTAAGCAGATGAATCATCCGCTCTTCCTCCTCTCCAGTACTCTCTCTGCAGTGTTCCTCCTTTCGATAGTGTTCCAGTTCCACTTGTTCAGATTCGCCGAGAGCCTTGAGGTGTTGTGCTCACCTCTTCGCTGCTGCCGTTGTATCCTAGGAAACAGACGTCCGATCAACCTCGAGCACGTACCGGAGGGGACGAATCTGTTTTAAGGAGACTGTGTGAAACACAGGCCTCGGTATTCGTGCTAGTATCGACTCAATTTCCATTTACTTATAGTGATTTCAATTTATTTCATTTGTCTTTAATTTGTATACTGTTTATGGCGGTTAGATTAACGCAAGTTTGAATCTGTGATAACAAGGTAAACATTAGCTTCCACAAATGAAAACTCAGCAAATACTCGATCTTAGGTTTCAGACCGAATTTATCGGACTTTTCATTTCTAGTCGCCATAGTACTTGGTGCTTATTATTCGGGGCTTCATTTCATCGGCCATTGAGGTAACTCCATCACTGAATTCCCCTGATACAAATCCATTGACCGATGAAGATTGCGTCACAGTTGATATTCGGGTTGAGATGGTAGAAGGACGCCCAAGTCATGCGGGCTGCGTCTGCGATAGACATGCAAGTCTCCCCACTCTTCACCCCGCGCACTTCATCACAGCGCGGGACATCCTGGTCCTTCTCTTCGATCGGCACTGGTCCTATAAACTCATGAGGGAAAAGCAAAAACTATACATCATTTGAAAGCCCTGGAACTAGGGCTGAGCAACAAAAAAATCAATCAAACCAAAAACCACCCAGACCAGACTGAACCAATCGGTTCGGTCCGATTCTCCAGTTCTAATTTGGAACCGGTAATTGTTGGTCCAATTCCCAGTTCCAAGGCTAGAGCCACTCGCCTAGATCGCTCGATCTGACCAACTTTTTTTTCAATTTTGATTTTATTTCTTTAAAAATATTTAAAGAAACCATTTAAACTCTTAATTATTATGGGTACTTCTACATATTTACAATGTGAATATGTATTTCAAGCACATACAATCGGTTCCACTAGATCATCTAAGGACTAGACCCATTCTGGGGTGAGACCAAATCGAATCGGGAACTGATCACCCCTAGCAGTAACAACACAATTGTTAGGAAAAATGATCAACTACTCAGGAAGAATTGAATCAATTTTGAATCATGAATATATTTTCTTTAATAAATTATTTGCCCCCAATTTTGCTAAATGTTACTGGTAAAAATTCTTCGGGAAACAACAAATTCTTAAGCTAGAATACCATATAGCAATTTTAGTATTTCTTCAAAAAAATCTGAAAAAGGATCACAATTAAAAAAGAAGGTTGTATATCTTTTGAAAGAAATGGAAATGAAAGTGAGTCCATTGAACAGATGTTGAGTAATTAACAGCGAAACATATGTTTGAACAATACAACATTTCAAAGGTTGCAAGAGCACCTAATAACCCTTAGCTAGACATAAAAGAAATCAAAATAAAAATAAAATAAGAACCGTAACTCATTTGTGAACAATCACATTGTGTCGATAAAACACAATAGTTATTTTATAACTATAAATTCGAGTTTTTAACGAAAAAATAACAAATGATTAGCGTCAATTCTGATTTGCAAAAGCATGCTAAAATGGCGCACCGCCCGTGGATATTAGGATCCAACCAATTTAGCCCATTGTCTTCACTTGTAAGAATAGAAAACCTCCATACTTATATATTAGCTAACACACTTACATTTATTTTGTGTAGAACAAGGTACTTCTAAGTTTGTTTTACAAATAAACTACCAACAACAATGTGGTTGGATCTACCTCATATGACATAAGAATAGAATGAGCAGATTCAATGACTTACGAATGCCGAGTCCGATTCCGTTGCTTCTGGCCAAAGTGACTGTCGAGAGAAGGGAGATCACCACGATTAATAGTAAGAAGATGGCTGCGTTGTTGCTGCTGGTCTTCCCCATAGATGAGCTATTGTCTTTGCTTGTGAGCTTGCTTCATGTTGATCAATTCATGTCTGCTATATATAGAGGGAAAAATGAAAAGCGATCGAGCTTCAGAGTGGCCGGATCATTTGGCTAAGGACATCAAGGAAACACCAAGCACGGCCGGATCGTCAATACAGACGAACAGGCAACTTTTAGATAGATTGACAATGTTTATCTAACAGATATGACGGATTGTACTATGCAGAAGCATCAAAAAAATATATTCCTATTATAGATCTTGCGAAGAATGTTCTGTTGAGCCGTTTGAATCAAGTCTCTTGCTTGGATGTGCGGGAAAAAACTCATTTGGCTCGTGGTAAACAATGTAGAATTATCAACTTACTTTTTCACTTGTATGTATCACAATGGATGTCGTATTTTTTTATCTATAATGATTTTACCATTAAGTGACTGACTAATTTCGATTTATCAACCCTCATTTGAGCTGGTTATCAATGTTTAGTTTTCGATTTTTTTATTCGCCAACCATTTCATTTGATTTATAGGTTTGTATATCCTCACTTACCAAACCGTTTAAATTTGTCCACAACTTTGAGAAATTACTGACCAATGTTTTAAATTTAGCAACCATCATATGAAATTACTAATCTTTATCAAATGACTTAACAACTTTTTTCCTACTAAGTTTCAACTCTCATTTGAGTTGTACCGAGGTGCAATCACTAGAAAGCGTTAAAAAAAATGTAACCAATTGCTAAAACCAATTAATATAAATTTATCCATTAACACGATAATAAGCAAAGACTAAGTGTGTCGAAAATCATGATTAGAGAGCTTCCCATAGAACGGAAAACAAAGGAATATCACATTCATTTCCTCTCGGGTAAACTGATGTGATTCTTGCGCTTTACTTACGTTAGGGCATCATTCTCGAACTCATTAATTTCCAAGATTGTGGTCTCAATCTCGGCCGTGAAAACTTGAACATTTTTGTTGAATCTGCCTTTGTAAATTAATAAACAAATCAAGATTAGTGAATAACTCAAATGAAAGTTGGATAAGTTGGTAATTTAAATCTGACAAAGGTTGATAAGCTACTTTAGTTTAGGTTGGCAATTCCATTTAAGAGTTAGTAAATTTGAAACATTAATATATTATTGCAACTAAAATTTATTAAGTTATTAAAAAAACTAATAATTTGCAATCTACAAGAGAAAGGTTGATAATCTCAGGAAAATGATAGTAAATAAACTCATTGGTAAGTTATTTGGAAAAGAAAAAAGGTCACCAATCTTCTTCAGAAAAATTACCAAAAAGTCCTAATGTATCAATTTAGTCATAAACTACTTCTTCTTCTTGCCAATTCAGTTCTAAACTTTTATATTTGTATAAATTCAATCTATTTGGTTAGCAAGCACTGTTGGTACTAACTATACTTTTTTAAAATAATATTCTAGTAATTTTTATTTTTTTATGACTTTTTCTTTATTTATTTTTTTTCAAAACCCTCGTGAGTCGAACCTCGCCACCCCAGGCAAGGGTGTCGTGGGGCCTCACCCAAGCTAGCCCACGATGCCCTCGTTGGCAACCTTCCGCCGGCCCAAGAGTTGGGGAAAAAAATTAAAGAAAAGAAAAGGAAAAAAAACCATAAAAATTTAAGATAATTAAAATATCATTAAAAGAAGGTCCACGTTAGCGTCAGTAATGCCACGTCAGTGTCGGCCAATCAAATAGACTAAATTGATACAAATGCAAAAAGTTTATAATTGAATTGGCCCAAAAAATGTTTAGATTGATTGGCAAAATTGCAATAAATTTAAGACTTTTGGGTACTCTCCTGTCTTCTTCTTTGAAAAAAAAAACAGATTTTTTAACATTTAAGCACTTTACACCACTACGGAAAATAATTCTTCTTCTTCTTCTTTTTTGCGCAAAACAACAGAATTATGTAAAACTCAACTACAAATTGATATTTTTATATTTTTCCTTTTGTGATGGGTGAATATGGCATCGTCGTCACAAAATGTAGCGACAAACCGACTAGATCTCCAACTCTTCGTCCTCGATTTCATCATAACCTAGAAGAAAACATTTTGAGCCTCATCTCAACACAACACTTAATGGAACAAATGTACATTCACTCGATCCGTTCACAAAGATTCACCATGAATCTTGACAATGCTTGCAAAATGACAAAACCTGTGAACGATCCTAATCATTTCCTGACTAGTGCGTTCAGCAACCTCTACGCTGAGGTTCGATCTCCGGTCGTCTCGAACTCCTCTCCAAGCCGAACCGCTCGCCATGCTCTCGATGGTTGTACCCGAGAGTGGTCCGACTCGACCTCAGCCGGCGCGAAGACGCACGCCCGGCGGGCCGTCAGTTAGGACCCCAGCAGCTCAAGTACATGACGGTCCTGAGAGAGTCTTCGGCTTGCCTGCGCCATCTCTCGCCGCCCTTGCCGATGCCGTCTTTGAGAGCCATCGGACCACCGCCGGCTCCACCTGAGAAAAGCCTCCTCGATCTATCCGAACCAGAAGAAGAAGAAGAAGAAGAAGAAGAGGAGGAGGAGGAGGAGGAAGAGCAATCCCCTGGACCCTTGATCGAGGAATCGCGGCACTTCGACCCCTGGACTTTCATCGTGTCCCTGATCCCTCTCGCTGTGTGTAAATGCTAGCAAGACTCCGTTACAGAACCAGTTGATTGAAGCTACGAGCTGCGCGAGCTTGTTCATATAGAGCGGGGACACCCCTGGTTGGGTGCCATCCAGCGGATGGGATGATGGGAAACAACTGGCTGTGATAGCTACTGGGGGATAAGGACAAACCGGACGTCCCACGTTGCCAAAATGATTTCCCCGTCATTCCAGATAAGCGTTGCCACGTGTCCGGGAGAGGATTAGATTTTTTTAATGGAAGGAAGGATTAGGTGTGATATGATGGGGATGAATGCTAATGACAATATAATTAGGGTTTTTAATTAAGTTACCCAAGTTAAGGAGAAAAGAGATGATGTGATCATAGAAAGGAGAGAAGATGACTGAATATATTAGAAGTACAAAGAAGCAAGCGTGAATATTATATCATATTATAAATAGACACATATAATGGCCCTGTAATCTTCCTTCATATAAGTTTAACAACTACCCACTATAACAACTCAATGAAATAAACTCAATTACTTTCAAAAAAAAAATGTCTTTAATCTCTTCTTACACACATAGTTGATAATCATTTACACGCATTGCGCGACCTTCAACGCTAGTATCTTTCTACGCTAACATATAAACAAGCCAAATGGAATGGTGTACATATATTTTACTATCTAACATTACTAGAGTGGCAATTCCAAATTTGGTTCTCTAGTTAACATTATAGTACAATTTGATTCTCTAACTTGTCTTTGTCACGAGCCTCTCATGGCAGATCCCAAGGGAGCTAACAAATTGCTAGGCAGGCGCAGATAAGGGTGGCACTTATGCTTCAAATGGGCTCTCCTAAGCCCTAGTGTTTGCAAACTTGGTTTCTCAAATCTTGATTGATTATTAAGCTACAGTTGCCACCAAAAGGAAAATTTGTATAAAAAGTCCTCACCCTTTAGTAGAGCGCACAATTGAAGAAACATTTTATAAAATATTTTGATGATTTTTCCAAACTATCCTTAGGCATTTGTTTTACCTTTGGTTTGCAAATATTTTATATATGACCAAAAATCACGTGATGATCATTGGGCAAAGATCGTGTGAAGTTTGAAGCGTTTTTATGAAAATATCGACTGAGGACCATAAAAGATCTGGTCACTGATAGTTTGATATCAAATTGTGAAAGATCAGGTTATGTTTCTGTTTGGTCCCCAAACGAGTTGATGTTTCTAAAAGAAAGGCTAAAGTAGCCATTGATTGATGGGCAAGCTTAATGAGAAGCTTTTGAAGCTTCTCAAGAACAATTCTCTGCTGTGTCAGAGTCTAGCAAAAGCTGTCAGCGTGGAACAATAGCTATGCATCTATTTCTGGAAAGTCTGGTCTAATTCAGAGAAAGCATTAGTATGGGCAACTCCAGTCCGAATCAACAAGTCCACTCAACTTCCAACGGCTCTTTTGCTTCTCTAAAGAGAATCCAATGGTAATGTTGCTGAAGTCTATAAAAGAAGAAGACCATGAAGGGCAAAGGAGAGTGACGAGCATGTACAAAAATCCAAGAGTTGGTCTAGTTATTGTTCTTGTTGAAAAGCTTACGCTGTTGGAAGATCTTGTGATCTTTTATGCCTTGTAATCGTGCAATAGCCAAGTTTACAACCTTGAGTAGTGTGGCTAGATCTAGATAGTGTGATCTATCATTTGCAAAGATCAACACATACCATTTGTAACTTGTGTGCGGTTTATTAGTGCATTTCAACCCAAGTTGCGGCTGTTAGTTGTGTAGAGTAGACGTGTGTTTAGCATATAAGCCGAACCACTATATATCTGGTGTGCTTTTTTTCACTCAATCTTTACTCTAACTTGCACTCACTTAGATATCATTTTGATAAACATCTGCCCACCCAATCTTTTTCATATCAATTTTGATTTTCTACATAAACTAAAAAAAATTTTAAACAACCTATTCACCCCCTCCCCCAGGTTGTATTGTTAGCCCCAACACTAACATATAAACAAGCCAGATGGGATCGTATACATATATTTTTCTATCTAATGTTACCAGAGGGGCAATTCCAAATTTGGTTCTCTAGTTAATATTATTGTACAATTTGATTCTCTAGCTTGTCCTTGTCACGACCCTCTCAAGGCAGATCCCAAGGAAGCTAACGGATTGCTAGGCAGGTGCGGCTAAAGGTGGCACTTATGCTTTGGATGAGCTCTCCTAAGCCCTAGTGTTTGCAAACTTGGTTTCTAGAGTCGCCATCAAAAAGAAAAATTGTATAAAAAGTCCTAAGCCTTTTGTAGAGCGGTCAATTCAGTCATTAATATTTCAACTGTGCTGGTTTAATCCTAAGCATTTTGACGATTTGTCAATTTAGTCCTAAACTTTTTCACAATTTATCAATGTAGTCATTTTGGCTAAGTATCCAGATAAATAAATTTAGGACTAAATTGATAAAATTTCAAAAGATTTAGAACTGAATTGATCACCGTACAATAGGTTCAGGACTAAATTGACACAATTTAAAAGTTTATGATTGAATTGGCACCATATAATAGGTTTGGGACTTTTTCAACAATTTTCCCCCCACTAAACTATTCTAAGCCGATTAATAGTATGGCCAAGAAGTAGGACATCGCTACCCTAATTCTTCGAGCAAGAGAATTGGGTTTAGGTCCGCCAGATTACATCTTGACCAAATATAAATGGGTATTGCCAATTTTTCAATAGTAAAACTAGTGAATCTGCTCTCTTGCCTTGAATGAATTCATGCAAATATCCCTATGAGGGATAGGAGAGAGAAAAAGGCCCGCAATTTTCTTAAAGATTGAAAATATTAAATTATATCTCAAGTTTAAACCTATGCACAATGTGCTTGCCTTGAATTTAATTGCAGCCGTGATAGAGAACAAAATAAAAGGGTAAAAGCTTTCTGCCAATAAAAGACCGCCCAACACTAGTATCAGAACTCAAATTTCCAATGAATCTAGACTCAAGAGTCACACAAGAGAGATACAAGTTGTTGCTATCTCAATCTATGGCCTGATGTATAAGGGAGAGATTATTGGAGTTGTCCCACATCGGTTATAGTTGGTGGTCGATTTATAAGAAAGAGGAAAAGCCTCAACTTATGAACTAATTTATGAGATGAGAAAAGCCCAAGACCATCTAATGCTAATATCAGAGCTGATGGTTAATTGGTAGTCCACCTCTAATATGAATTGGTGTTTGGTCAAATATCTCAATGAAGAAATCTGGTGACCAATGCAATTTTCGAGCAAGTGAACCTTGTGATGTAGCAACACAGACTAGATGAGAGACTTCATGGTTCGATCTGGAGAAGGAGACCATTGATGAAGTTTGGCGTAGATGAAGATTCAAATTGAGATATATTGGACATTGTGTTGGAGCAATGTGGACCCGATGGCAAACTTCATGGTTCAATCTAGAGAAAGAGACCATAGATGAAGTTGAGCATTGATGAATATTCAAATTGAGATATGTTGGTGGAAAATGATACCTGAATTAAGGGGAGCAAACTTAACGCTAAGCTCACACATGAGGGAGAGATTATTATGATGCACATATGAGTCGTGTTAGAGAAGGCTCACATTAGAGAATTGATATGGTATTGAACAGTTAATATATCTTGATTGGCCCATAACTCATTAGTTTAAACTTTTAAATGAAGATGAGCCAACATGATATATTGATGAGCTCGGACTTAGCTCTCTCTTGGTAATCTTCCTGGATAAAAGTATCGGATTTCTGCTACGTGTTCCCAACAAAAACAACCTTGAAATTGACAATGAAGAAAAAATACCCACCAAAAGAAAACCTACTTTTACCTATGCAAGATGGCTTTGATTAATGCAATTAACTTAAAGATGCATGAATTTGATGTGCCATGGAGGAACATTTTTGGTAAGGATCTAAATTCCAATTTTGAAAAATGCAGGAGAAAGATTTAGGGTAAAATCAGGTGTCAACAACTTTTTAATTACTTTGCCAGGGTTAGGCCATTGGGTTTGGAGCCTAATTGGCAAACTTTTGAGTGGTCCTCGAGAACCTAGCAGCTGGTTGATTACTTCCTTAGTTTGCCCAACAAGAATCAGTTTTTCGATGCATAATAGCTCTAGTTGTTTGAAATCCTGATATGATTACTAGGAACCGATGTCATTCTAGGTTATGTTGTTTGCTACTAGATTCTAGCATTTATAAGTTCAATCATTAATAACCTTGGTCTACACATCTAGGATCAAGGGCCTAGGGAAGGCATCCCCATTTCAAGTGTAGAGGACCCTTGGCATGAATATCGGAGTCTGAGGCTGGTCGATGAGAATCGAGATCTAGTCATCAAGGATAAGTGGTTGAAGTCTTAAATGCAAACATGGTTATCCTTACTAGGACCGAGACTCGATTCGCAATGTCCTAATTGAACCACCAAGGACTCAAGTTTAGCTTTCGAGGATCGGACACAAATCCGATCTCTTGATATTTGAGTGTGGACAAGGGTATGATCGATAGCTTGATTGAGATCGAATTATATTTCAAGATATGATTTTCTAAATAACAATTGAGTCTTTGACACAATAACAGAGGTCTACCAAAGAATGTCACAAAAAACATTTTCCCTAATTTTCGATGTTTGGAGGTAGAAAATGAGTGATCAATGGAAAATATTTTTCGGTCAACAAAAAAAAACTTATAAAACCAAGGAAAATGATTTCCTTTTCTGAGAAATGGAAATCATTTTCCTTCTATTACAACCTTCTCTTTTGCATGTAAAAATTTCCTTTCTCTCTCCTCACTCACGTTCTCTCTCGTTGCTCCCCACGTTCTCTCTCCTCCATCCCTATATTCTCTATCCCCTCCATCCCCGACGGAGCTGCATCTTGGGATCTTCGCCTCCCTGGCAAGGCGAGCCCGAGGCTCGCCCTGCCATTCTCTAGCTTAGCTAACTCTCATGCCTTTGGCCCATCGCGACCCTAAAAAAAAATCGAGCTTCCCAAATTTTAGATTAATAGATTACCAAGTTAATTAATTAGGTGGAACTCTCCTAAGTTCTACCAAATCGTGACTTATGGTTCAAGTGATCATTAGATAAAAGGTTTTAATTTTTGGAGTCGCCACTAATCATTTTGGATAGGTTGATTAGACACATAAATAAAGTACTTGGAGGAATACTTTATTCCTACGAACCAGAGATCAATGGAGTTCGAGAACTTGGTTATATTAATTTTTTCAATTAATGCCCTTTCAATACCAATTTCATGAAAAAACTTTTCGGGTAAGGTAAGTCCTAAAAGTCTAAAAGGTTCATGCAGTTAGGATAAGCTAATCTATCGCAAACAATCAGTAATTGAAAGTGCGCAGATCAAGAAATCAGTACATGCCGATAAATTGCATCAAAACGGCACTCAAGTGGTCATATGGTAAGCCTAGTAAAGCCCTAAGGACTTAGAGAATGCATCAAATAACTTCAATGGTGATTCGGAAAGGTTTTGGTCAAACTGATTAGAAGGGCAAAATGGTCATTTTTCAAGGTTCGAGAAGTGGAAATAGGTCAAACCAATTGAATGTGGTCATTTCCTATTTTCCATAATTTTTAGAATATTTTTTATTTTTCTGGAATTTTTTTAGAATTTTTTATGATTTCTTAAATTTCTCCTTTTTATTTTTTATTGCATTTTTTTGAATTTTTATTTATTATTTTTTATTTTTGGATTGGGTCGGGTTGACCCAGCCCATGAACATGAAGGCTCGATCCAAATCCACACGGGTTTTGACCGAATTCAAAAAAACGACATAGTTTTGTTTTGTTTTTTTTTATTCATTTTTCTAATTTCCCGCCCATTTCCAATCCAAGGCCTGAAAACTCGCCATGTGGCGCAAAAATGAACAGTCGAGATCGTGATGTGTGGCCAAACCTAGGCCACACAATCACAAAATATTTTTTTATATTCGAAAATCAATTTAAATTTCAGAAAATGATTTTTTTTTATTTTGAGAAAATTACCGGCTGACATGGTGGCATCCATGTCAGCGATATCTCGGTCGTTGACCAATCAACGTCCGTTGGCTGGTCAAAGACCCAAGGTTGAAAATGACCGCGAACGGCTGAGAGTTTCTTGGCGACATCCAACGGTGAGATTTTCTCTAATTTGGGCGATCTTGGGCTCGTTAGAATCGTCTCGACGCAAGCTATAACATATCCAAAATCTAGCCCGATCTAATGGTGGGATCACTACTTATAAAGCTCGAAATGTCCGGCCATGGCAGAAGCCGATCTCACGTTTCGCATAATATCGGTCAAAACTAAGCACACCACAAGTATGGAAGGAGTTCATAGGTACTTACCTCATGTCCCGACCTCTCTAATCGACGTTGAAAATGAGCTCACGAACTCAAGGTATGTTTGGAGGGTTCGAGGCCACTCGGGTATTTTTTTTTTTTGGTAAAGAAGCCACTCGGGTATTTTTATGCAATGAAAACAAAAATCGAGAGTACGTACGTGAGCAGTGAGGCACGAGGAGCAATACGAACTAAAAATCATGAAGAATGATCAACGCTATGAAGATCCGCCATTGACGGACCTCCGAGAGTTCGGAAATGGCACTTACGGATTTTTGTAATGAAACTTCAATTCTGGGAGTTGTGGACGTTTGTTGGAGTAAAGCTCCTGGACATGATTAGAAGGCTTGGCGACGTCCGAATGTCGACGACGAAATCTTGAAAAGCTTCAGGTCGAAGCTACATCAATGGTGGTCACACGCGTTTTTCTTTTTCTTTTGAAGCGTTATCTGTCTTTCTTTGCTCACCAGCCAAAAAATTTTCCGAGGGCTTTCGACTAGGGCTCGACGTCACAGGTATGGTACGTCTGCGGACGGTGAGGGACGAACACGGCACAATCTGTTCGACGTCCAATGGGGACGTCTCCGAGCACGCAACCAGTACAACTCGTTCTTGCTGCCCCTCTCTCCTTGACCTTTTTTTCTTTTTTCACTCCATGATGTTACCGTGAAGATATGAAGATGTATCGGTGAGGTCATTCATGGAATTGGACCGTAGCCAGAACCCCCTAAAGGAGTGGCTCTTATCCCTTTTTTTTTTTCTCGTTTAATCCCACTAGACTTTGGTCTGTGATTCTATATCATGATCCTTTTGTCCACTTAAACCGATAGATAAACTTCTCAAGTAAAGCATCCATCTCTAAAACCTTTCTCCGCAAACCACTTCTGCCCAACTTCCTCCTTGATGGCGTTTCACTTTACTCCTGTTGGCTCTTCTTTGCCATAGAATCTTCTTCATTCGTGCAGCTACACCCTTCTTCGAAGATTGGGCTTTGATGATAACAAACTTAAATCTCCATGCACCTTCCTTTTTATTTGCAAATATTCTCTCTAAGCCCAGCATGTGCTTGCTACATCTTCTTATTTTTCTTTTTTTTTTTCACGATTTTCATTTGTACGCGAGCGAAACATTTAAGCATATCCGCTCCCGGGTCAAATTTGAAATACGAATTTGTGCACAGCTAAAAGATCACAATGAGCTAGGTACAAACTATGATGCGAATTATTTAGTTTTTTTTGTAGGACTACAGTTATTCTCTATTTCTTATGAATAGACGATTAATAAGAATCAAAAATTTAGTGCCAACCACGCCCGCACCACAAAGTGATGTCCAGTGGAACCATTCCTTGATCGCTGTTGAGTCCATTGCCAAGAACTCCTCCGCCTTCACTTCCTCGCTCGCCAGTTGTGGCCCGCTTGCTCACTAATTTTGATTGGGGGGCGGAGGCCGAACTCGAGGGCGAATGCTGAGAGCTCAGGACTCCCTGGGGCCAGTCGGGCCTTGAGCTCACCGGCCTGACCATCATGGTCATGCTAGGTTGAGGAAGGAGCGACAGAGGAAGTTAGCAAGGAGCACAGCGGCGTAGGAAGGAAGAAGGAGGAGGGGAAGAAAAAGAAAAGAAAAAAGGAGAAAGAAATTAAAAAAATTTAAAAGAAAAACATCGATTTGAAAAATATTAAAAAATTTATGTGCATTGATTTTCCTTACCAAAGGACAAAAAACATTTTTCAATTGTTTTCAAGTTTTAGTCAAACATCGAAAAATATCATTATTTTCTAGGAAACGACTTCTTGAAAAATATTTTTTCAAAAATGCTTCATTTTTCACGAAACAAACGAAACTTGATTCAAGTTTCTTTTCTTTTTCCTTACAATCGAATTTATTATTTATGAAAAATTAATTCCGATATGGAAAAAAAAAAGAATTTTGAGGAAAATGAATCGACCCCGGCGATGTACCGTTACGTCGTCCTGAACCGAACGTAACAACCCCATTCACGCCTCGCCACTGTCAGCCGCCGCTACAACGCTTCTCTCTTCGAAGCTCCGCCTTCGAGTCGGAACTACCCACCGCGCCTCTCTCTCTCCGCCATGGTCGTCCTCCTCCACTCCGCCTCCCGCATCTTCCACCGTCCGGTTCAATCCCCCGCCTCGTTCCCCTACGCATATTCGCGGACGATTGCCGTCGCTGAGGTGTCTCAGCTCGAGCCTCCCGTTCCCAGTCGATAATGCCAAGTATGCACCGGGAGCTCGAAGCCGCCGTCGACGTTGTGGAGCGAGCTTGCCGTCTCTGTGTTGACGTACAAGTCTTTTGTAACTCTTCTCTGATTCTTCTTCTTCTTCTTTTGCGGGTGAATGCTTGTCGGGAATGACTCTTTTGCTGTGTATTGATGGTTATGTTTATTATCAGGTGAAGAAAGCCTTGTTGTCGAGTGATGGTCGATTCTCGAGAAGACTGACCGAACTCCCGTCACTGTTGCGGACTTCGGCGTGCAAGCTCTTGTCAGTTTGGTAAATTCTTTCATGATTACATGAAACTTCATGTTTCCTTTCGTTGCTCAATTCATGAAGTTTGTAGTGAAAAATGTTAATTTGGGTACATGGTTTTCGAGCATTTAGGCTTCGATTAGTTTTGGACATTCGCAAAATGAGCTTCGGGGATGTTTACAGAATGCCACTGTAGTACATAGGTGAGTTCACCGTTAAGAACCTCCACTTTCATGACTAGGGATGGTGTTGTCTGGGGTCTGTAATTTGATGTGCTTATAAGTTGAAACTATTGGTGGCGAAGTCGTATCAATGGAGAAGATAAAGTCAGCCAATATCCTATTCAATATCTCAGGCGTGTCTTGCAATTACTTGCGAGAAGTAGTCAGAGCAAACTTTAATTGTAAACTGCTATTGTTGCGATTTGACAACGCTTCTCGGCTTTTTTTGCATGTTTCGCCAGAGCTGGGAAACTTGTTTCCTTCCATTCCTTTAGTGGCAGAAGAGGACTCTGCTTCCATACGTTCCACTGATTTGGTGGATTATGTGGTGGATGCTGTTACGGATAAAGCGAGCTCTGAAGATCATCCTTTGACAAAGGATGCTGTTTTAGAGGCTATTGACCGAGGAGGAAAGAACGACTTCTCTATTGGAGCACAGCCAGACTCATATTGGGTATGTAGATGACTTGGCTATTATATAAAGGGTCTAAGCTAAAGTTTGGCGTGAATATGTGCCATAAAGAACAGAGCTTTTACTTGGTGCTAGATTGTGTATTCTCTGAGATTGTACAGGTAGCTGTAGAAATGCAACATCAATTTGAAGGGTTAGGAACCTTCTACCTAGTCCACGGTTTGGTAAAACAGGAAGAGAATTGACATACCTCTCAAGGATTTGCTTCTGAACTTGATAAGTTGCAATATCTGTCCACATTTATTACGATAAATTGCTTGACTTTAATGGAAGGGCATGTAGTGTAATATGGTCTGCGAGATTCTCTTCCATAGTAGAGCTTAATGTTACAATGATCGCGGCAGGTTCTGGATCCAATAGATGGGACACGAGGATTTCTAAAAGGAAGTGAGGCCTTGTATGTGGTATGTTACTCTCTCTGGTGGTTTTGGTTGCTTGGTTTAATGAGGAATAACTCCAGATTGATGACTGCTTAGAATGAAAATGTTAAGTTGCTTCGAACTGCATAGTGGTATATTAAGCATTCAAAGGTTAGTTCAATAACAAAATTGTTAATGCAGTCCAAATCTTAGCTTCTATGTATACAAAAGATGACGTCTGAATTCCAGCTGGTTGAGAAAGGATGTGGGAGGAACTTCTGTTTAAGTTGGTTTGATGTCTGATTTATTCACAAAGACACCTGATAGGCTGATACCATTTCGCTTGTAATGTCCCTATCATGGTTTAGGCTTATGGTACTAATCATCTATTGCCTTTTTACTACAATCAGTATATGCGTGAACATCATATAACATAACTGTATAGGCCCATGAGCAGGTGATCATGGTCGCTCTTCTTGATGTAGGTAGCAGTAATATATAGTTTATGTTTTAGTCACCGTCTTTAGGTGAAAGATACTTTAGTGGCCAAAGTCCCATTACCTTACTTAATTTCACTTGCCGCATGACACATGAGACACTCGGTGCCTCGGGCCTCCTCTCTTTGACCTCTCTTCTTTTATGCTGTGAAAGAATCCTTACATAACACTGTGGATGCTGATAGACCCCTATGTATCATTTTAAAGCAGTCTAGTCCGCCGGTAATATTTGTTTGATATTGGGAAACAGTAGCTTTTATCGGGAATATGCTTTGTTGCTTGTATTATATTTTATGGAAGTATGATTTTGCAACTATATATAAGTTTTTAGCTTTCTTTTCTTGGCTGAATGCATAAATAATTTCCAGTAGGATTGGCACTTGTGGTTGGTGGAGAAGTTGTATTAGGCGCAATGGGATGCCCTAATGGCAGCAAGATCTATCCAATGTAACCAACGATGGGCTACAGGAGTATGAGATCAGCGTGGTGAGACCTGGGATCATCATGCTATCTCATGTCGGCTGTGGAACATGGACCAAAAGTTTACCACCACAGCTCAGTAACACAAGTGCAAAGGATGCCTACTGGACCAGGTGCTTTGTTGATGGGTTCTCTTCAGTTCATGAAGCACGTTTTTGCATTCCGGAGAGTCAAACATGGGAAACAGTTCTCCCGTCTACTTCATTCATACCAACAACTGAAACTGATACTGCTGGAGAAGGGAAAGTTGTTCTACTGCCAACATGTTGTGGAAGGCTAGTTAATCTTTTTCCTTGCCCATATCTTTTCATTTTTGTATTTTTTTGTTTCACTAGTCTAACTCTGGAATAGGTGCAAAAGCTCCCCTCGAGTTTTAATCTTGCTCTTTGCCATCCCAGAAATTCTGAAACTGTTGCAACATAATTTCTGATTATAAGTGCTTTGGTTACAATCATCATTACATCCTACGGAATTCTCATCCAATAAGATTTGGTCTTTTCTATATAATTGTTATTTGGCTTGGAGAGAAGGATCAAAGGCCGTTGATGATGTAATTGTTGTAACATCAGTTATTTTCACAAAATCGTGATAGCCAATCTTGTGAAAAATATTATTTTTCCAAGTCGTATCTCTCAATTGACATGTGCACATCTTTTCAAATGAATAAACGGCTTATTGTTATTATCTCCATTTGTCTCACCTGATAATGCATCAAGTGGTGATTATATGTCCACCATTAATGTCTGTTGTGCTTCTCAGTTGGATGGAACTAATTAACATTTGACTTCTAAATAATGAAAAAAATAGGATTGAGTCTAAATTATCATGTAATTCCTTGATAGATATCGATTCCTCTTTCTTAAATGAAAATTCCTTTTCACATTAACAGGTTGTTTCCCCTGGCTATTAGATTTGTCACTTGGATGGGCAAACACTTTCGTAATTGCATACAGATAGCTCACGGGTCTCTCGTAAGGCAATAAGTTTCCTGCATCCTCCAATTTGGACATAAGCCAATTCTGCCAGTTTGTTTCATGCATTTATTCTCACATCATGTGAAAGGAGATGCTTATTCTCCTTTTTTTCTGCAAGAACCTCTGCACTGACTTCTTTGCGCAAATAGGCCATTCTCTGTCTCATAGTTACTCTCTCTTGTCACAGTTCACTCTTCTTTCTGTGTGTATCATATATATTATGAGCAGTACAGATCCCTATGGGTAGGATCAATGACTCCTTACAGTAGAAGTGACAGGATTTTCAATGTTGGTTTCTCACAGTTTATGTAAGTACATGATGGTTGCTTCAGGAAGGGCATCAGTTTTCATTAGTCGAGCAAGAACACAAACCTCAATCAAGGTATTATCTGAGTTTCTCCTACAAATTTCATCCAGGCTGACATGAAATCAAGGTAACATGCCTAAGTTTCTTTATCAAATGTCGTTAGGCTTGGGACCATGCTGTGGGCATGATATGCGTGCATGAAGCTGGAGGAAAGGTACATATATATGCGACTTTAGAACTTCTCCTTGAATTATGAAGTTTTTTCTTCTGCATGACTTTCGTATATCAGGATTTTTCTCATTATTGAATGCAATTTAATAGTTTGCTTTTGTGTTTGTCAAATTGGATCGGCTGGTATGTTTAGGCACTTTTCCTAATTACTACTGCCAAAAAAATGTGGGAAGAAAGAGTGACGTCAATCTGGATTATGTATGCACAATAGAGAAGTAGTACTCATATGTTTAGGCTCTTTTCCTAATTACCACCTTCAGAAAATGCGAGAAGAAGAGTGACAACAATCTGCATTATGTATAGACAATAGACAAATAATACTAATAAGAAGAATTTATCACAAATGATGTTAAAATATGGCTCAAATCAGTTGCAGAATGGGCTTTTAAACATGTAGTCATTCCTCTGCCAATCCAACAAACACTTTAAATTTTGGGTTGGTTGGTTGTAACAATGTCATGTTCTCATTTCCCCATTTAATTGTGTATTTCTCGCATATATTTTTGTTCCTGTTAGTTAGCTCAAGTTGTGTCCTTTACATGGCTTAATTCAAATTTACTTATCACTTGCGTGCCAGGTTTACAATGGCTTTAGAGGTGGTCTTTTTCACCTAATAGTTTAAGCTTTTGGGTTGTATTTCCTAACACATTCCTAACAATTGAAGCTATTTTTTGTTTGATTCAGTATTTCATTTATGAATTTCTTCTGCACAACATGAACAGCTTCTGGATCAACAATGTTTACGATTTGCCACTCATCTTTTTCCTTGTATATATGGAAGTTAGTGAAAGAACTCTTTTGTACAAACCAAGGAACGCGATATACTCCTTTCCAGTTTGTCCTGTCTCTGAAGTATCATATTGATTTCGCTAGCCCCTTGTTTTATCTGTTACATTAGCTCTGAGACTTGACTTGCCTTACATTAAATCTGATACTTGATTTTCCTTACCAAGAAAGGACACCTTGTCAACTTAATGAGAAAAGAATTCCGACCAAAAGAAAAAAAAACTTTATGAGAAAATCCAGTTCAGATACACGTCTATCCTAAACACATAATCTTTTTAGGGTGCTTCTAAAAGCTTAGGTTTATGTGTTAAGTGACTGACTGGCCACCACAATTAGGTGACCGATTGGGAAGGAAGTCAAATTGATCTGGCAGCAGATGCCGCTGAACGGAGAATCGTATTCCCTAGAGGTGGCGTCAGTGTCTAATGGGAACCTTCATGACAAGATTTTGGACGTGGCTTCTTCTGGTTCTCGTCTATTTCGTAGGAAGCTAAAGATTTGGGTGCATCCACCCTCTCTTCACCCAAACAGGGGCATTTGGTAAGCTCACTCTCTAAAATTCAATTAAGTATTTCGCAATTGCAAGTATATGATGGGTTATCCTGCATATTATGGTGGCCAGAGTTTTTATATCAGATTGGTATTCCAACCCAGGATATCTCCACCAGTAAGGAGACAATTAATCATTAGTAATTGCTCTCACTGACTGACATTTTCTTGTGGTTTTTTGCTATGCAGTGAAAAAAAAAAAAAGGATAAAACCATTGCCCATTTTTTCTATTGAATGTGATACTTCTTGCTGAAAGCTGGCATTGAAGGTTCAAGCAAGTGCTCTTGTGAAGTCCCTTATCTTCAGTAAAATCTTCTGGTGAGCATCTGTTTCCTGCAGATTCTAGACATGTTTTAGATTGTTTATATTTGTGATTCTGGAATTATGTTAATGCCTTCTAACTTCGATACCATTTCTATATAGCCACAGTTGATCTATTTTGTTTTCCAGAATGTCTGAAGAAAAGAGAGTGCTTTCAATGAAGTCCAAAGAACCATCGGCGCAATAACTCAAGAAGTGGCATATTATGACAATTCCCTAGTCTAGAGTTCATGAACAACTCGACATCTGTACTTTACTGCAGTGAAAATTATGTAGAGGCACAGAAACTCTGTAGTAATTTCTCTGTTCTAAAACTCTGTTGTACCAGAAATTTGTTGCACAATAACCATTGCCCTCCTGTCAACAAATCAAATTGAAATTAGAATCTCCTCACATCTCTCCTAAATTCAATGTGATGGTGAGACACAAAGTTGGAATTTGGACACGAGGTCGAGGAACATCCAAGATCATCTGCATCCGTAAAGATGTTAGTAGCTTGATCAAGAGAAGTGACTGCCATGGGATTGAGCGCAGTTTAAATTGGGTTCTGCTCCTTACCAGAATAGCACCTTATACAAGTTTTGGGTCCTTAGACGAGTTTGAGATCCCATTTACAAAAGCAGTATAGGATTTGGGACAGGTGATCCCAACACCCGACCCGATTAGTCATTTATGAAACTATTCTTATTCTTTGGAAAGCCTCAAAGGCTTAATTAGGTAATCCTGTTAATCTACAACACAATTCGTTTTTAACTGATATCTTTCCACTGACAAGAGTAACATATGAAGGGAGCGTTGTTGGCGCCATTTCCTAATTACCTCAAACGGTTTGTCTAAATGATATCAGATGGATGTCCTCCTGATTCCAAATCCTGGCCCTGACGCTGCCTCTCATCTTTCTGTAACTTGCCATTCTTGTTAATTAGTGTTCCTTCTTTCCTGTCTACGGTTGTTTGTTTGATCTGGTCACGTCACATCCTGTGCTGAGCATGCAAAGATCGGCTTACATAGTTGGCCTGTCTCCTTATAACTCAATATTGTTAGGTATTTTAAGTGTTGGATGATCTATTTGCTGGAAATTCTATGGTGAGTTTCCAAGTAGATTGAGGGCATCCAATGGCTCCTTGGGACGAGCTTGGACAACCGGTATGGGCTAGCTTTGAGACGAGCTTTCACGTCGAAAATCGCGGCCGCTGTGAGACGAGCTTCGACAACAGGATGGGCTGGCTTCAGGGCTCATCGTCCCAAACCCGGCTCGCTTCCATCGAATTAGATCTTCCTGATGCTCTGACGAATATTGTGGAAGAAACTAACTAGTCTATCCTATCCGTTAGTCAGTACTCTTTTGTTATGTAGTTGAGAAGCTACACCATCTAAAAGAAATGGTAAAAAGGGTAAAATTCTCAAAGGGGATAGAAGCTTCCTAGAGAACTTTCCTTTGCATTAGTTTATACATCTTATCGTTCTTTTCTAGGGAGCAAATTGCCAAAAAAATTTTAATCTATTGCAATTATTCCAATTTAGTTTTAAATTTTTTTTTGCCAATTTAATTACAAACTTTTTACATTTATGCCAATTCATTCCATTCGATCAATTTTATTTAGAAATTGCTGATGTGACGTAGCTAGAGCTAATGTGAATAATTTAAAATAGTATTTTAATATATTTTTTGAATTTTTTTAATTTATATTTATTTTCTCTTCTTTCTTAATTTTTTTTTTCCTTTCTTCTTCCCCTGGCCAGTCGCCGAACCTCAGCAACCTTCCCGACCTCTGGAAGCTCGCACCTGCCGGCCACTGGCATTGTTCTTCTCTGGGTATTCCACATCATCAAGGTTTCATATAGGTACTAATCGCAAAATATCCTCACGATGTTCGCAATGCTACTATGATCACCGGATACCACGCATGCGTATCTCTCATGCACCTCTTAAAATACATGCATGAGTTGCTGGATATCTTTGAATAATACGAAGATTGGGTTATCAAATCTTTGCCCTGGTCACCAAATTGGGTAGGATCTGCTGAACAAATGGGACCGAGACAAACGTTTGAAATGACCTTTTTCAAACGTTGGTTGGAGCCCATCGAAGCAGCAAAGCACGAGATGACACACAAACATGGAAGATCACCCCTGGTGTGCACATCGGGTTTGGTCAACTCCAACACGTATGCAGCTCCTTTGGGCAAACCCATGCGCAAGCGTAACCCAGAACTCCAGATTTTGGACAAGCGATTACCCCTTTTGAGCACCAGACAATTGCAGCTTTTTCTTGATTTAAGAACCAATTTCCCATGGGTTGGAGCGCATGATTGGCTCTTCGGTTGAGTGATTAAATGATATTAAAAGTCGTGACGGGAGTTGTCCCCATGACATCGAGCATGGAGACAAAGGGCCAAAGATCGCGGTCTGTCTTGGGGCCAGAAACATCGTATCAAGCACGTAACCATCATAGGAAGAAATCACTTTTAAAATACGATTAATATCTCGAAAACTCTTAAATGAGTACATATATGACAAATTTATTCTACACTAATTTTTTTAACCAACAAAAACATTCAAACTGATACACATGTGACAAATTTACTCCAATTAATTTTTTGTCCACCAAAATCTCAAATTGATACATATGTGACAATTTTACCTTCCACTAATTTATGTTAAATTAGTTTAATACACGAAAAATCATAAACTATTATACGTGTGATAAACGGAGGGTAAAAACCAAAACTGGCAAATCTATTAATTGACATTTGTCATCCATTCAATAATTTGGTAATAAAATTTGACGAAGATCAACGAATGGTAAGATTGTAATGATGTACCATTTTGGGAGTTTTTTGTGATCAAAAAATTAATTTAGAATAAATTTGTCATAAGTATACTAGTTTGAGGTTTTTGGTGATATTAACCGTTAAAACTACTCGTCACTTGCATTGTTAATCACATGACATGCAAAGTGATTACGTTACCGATGACAATAATATCAATGAACTTAATAATCTAGTGAAAGCTCTCTCAGCTTTAATTCCTCTGCAACGTGAGTATGCACCAATTTTTCAAATGCTGCCTAGAGACTAGAGATCTTTCTCGTAGAGTGGCTCCAGATGTCGTTGGCACCAAATCTTAAAAGATGCATGGTCAATTTGGACTGCTAATTTAGCGTGTGAATTAATGGCGCAGATTAACTTGCAAAGTATAACCCTGGAAGTAGGAAAACCTTGGACGCAACGCCTAGAAAGTGACAATTACATGCTATATATGTTGCCTAAGTATGATAATTAAAGCTAAGAGAATATCAAATTGAGCTAAGAGAACATCAAATTGACAATTACATGCTATATATGTTTCCTAAGTATGATAAATTAAAGCTAAGAAAACATCAAATTGGACTCCTTGGTTTCGTCCCTGATTATTGGAAGACGATGACTTTAAGAATTGTTATAAAGAACGTATTTTGCGTGTCTTGCATGTGTGATACTAGGGGTGAGCATGGGCGGGATGGGTTAGGTCCAGACCTAGACCATAAACCCGATCATATTATAATCGATTCTCAATTTTTGGAATCGAGACCCTACTCTATTTATCTTGGATCCTATTTTGGAACGGACCTTGCTTTTTCGATCCGGTTCTAGGGTCCACCCAGTTTCCCTGTATACCAGAATAAAAACAAAATCTTACGATCACATAAAACTTCTATAGTTTACTCGTACAAGCTCATAAAAAGATAAGTAAGAGAGAAAAGAAGAGGCATAGATCAAACTGAGGACAGTGAGTTTCCTCATAAACTATGACTTTGACAATGCATAATTAAATTTGACAGAGAGAGATACATAATACTCAGTCAATCAACTCTACATATTCGATAAAAAAAAAAGGAATTTGTATTTACATGTAAATACTCATCAGTGCTAAATTAAGCTTAGACATCAGATCACATAACACTAAGAGGAAGGAAAAATTTTAGGATTTACTTGTTCCCCTAGGTGAGCATGCTGGGTGAGGCAAGGCTGTAGTTGGCAAATTACCTTATCGGAGAATTAATCACTTATTTCTTTATTTTTAAACAGCATCTAAAAATCAATTCTATAAATCGGTCCGTGTGAGTATTTACCTAGAATCGGGAACTAGATCAGTTCTCAAAAATTGGAACCAATTCCCAGATCGATTTGAACGAGAACTGATTCTCAGCCTTATTTTTCGGGTGGTCCAATCTAGGTACTGAGTAAATTCGATTCGATTGCACACCCCTAGGTGACACTTGTTATATTTGCATGGCCCATCACAACTCATGAATTTACAATTAAATTGCTTCTAAGTGTGCGCAACCCAATTTGATGAAATCACCAACATTTGTGCCCACATGATTGACAAGTGTCAGGACATGGAAGTTGCTAGATGTTTTGGACCTATTACTGTATTACTATAATAACTTATGCTTTTAATCTATAATCATCAATCTGACAAAAAAAAGAAACCTATAATCCTCAAGAAATAAAAGATTTAGAGAAAAAATTCACTAGAAATCTTGAATTTGTATACTTATGTTGCATTTATCCTACACTAATTTACATATAATAAAAGTTTTTAACTCAGTATGCCAGTGACGAATCTATAATCTATTAGCTTTCATCCGATTATCTCTTACATTACTAACATGGAAATACACAAGGTAAACGAATAATCTGACTTGGGTTAGAGGTGAAAAATTCATTATGAATGACTCTTAGAAACGACATCGCCATAGAAACCTAACTTATCGATGGAACCCAATCCTGTGAGGAAGAGAGAGTCGCGAAACTTCAGCCATCTCGGGGCAAGCATTCAGGCATCGGCAAGTGTATGATCACTTCGCAAGCTGTGCTGTGGCAAACGCCCAAATGATCAACAAGTGTCTCGACATGGAAGTTGCTAGATGTTTTCGAACAATCACACTTTATTACTATCATAACGTATGCTTAAACCAATCATCATTAATTCAAAATAAAAATTTTGCATGATATTCACATAGGAAGGGTGGATAAACCCAGAAGTCCCTCCCAATTAATCTTGTTAAATTGAAGATAACAACAACCCGCAGACTGGTTCTCACGTCGACAAGGCAGGAAAGTTGATTCCTGTCTTTAGGGAAATTAGGTTTTTCTATTTATTAACGTACGTCACAGGAATTGGAACGTGGCAGACATCGATTGGACGATTTTGTTTATGTTGTGGTCCTCCGATGTGGAAAGCCATGGGTCTAGGAAGCAGCCACGTTGTTGCTCCAAACTTGCCAAGTTTAGTTTAGATTTAATGGTTTTATTATGAGTGGAAACCAGATAAGAGGACGGTCCGACAGTTTAATAATCTTTCATGCATGAAGTTTTTTTTTTATATGGTCCGTGTCATAATCACAGTTCCCCAAGCTTATTTAATGAATTTTATTGATGGGTACTCTTGAAATAATGTTAAAATTTTAAATAAAAGATTTTTCATTCCTGAAAAACGTTGTCTATGTTTTGAAAAAATTACCAAAAGATCATAAATTTATTATAATTGTATCAATTTATTCTTACACATTTTTTGCAATTCAATCTAAACTTCTTTTTTGCAGATGCCAGTTTTAAACTTTTTATAATTGTGTTAATTTAATCTATTCGGCCAACGCTCAACACCAGCTAGAGGAAGAAGAAGGAAGAATAAAAAATAAAAATAAAAAACTATTTAAATTTTGGGCCAAGCGTTAGTTGAACCAAAATTGATTGGATTGACTGAATTAACACAATTACAAAGGTTTAGGACTGAATCGAAAAAATAAGACTTAATTGGCACAATTATAATAGGTTTATGACTATTTTAATAATTTTTCCTCTATTTTTGTGTTTTATTAAGTACAGTTAATGAAGACCTAAAAGTAAATTTAAATTAATTAAATTTTCAGAACACGATCACTTAGAAAATAAAAGATGGAATCCAAAACATTGGAAGATTCAGGAAGCTGACTAACAAAACCTTATGATATACTCTTCTTTTATAAAACGGTGCTCTGACAGTCATGATTCGGATTGAATAAATAGATTGTTAGGTACAAATAATTCTCTTCTGACGTGTGGAATTTGATAAAAAAAAACTTTCTTTTAGTAATATGAAAAAGTAGAATATGCTCTCCGGTAAAATTTGTTAGCGTTTATCTTCAAGTCATTTGTGACGATATCCTTACAGAACGTGAGATATCGAGGTACATATATACAATATAAAATGGAAATCATCAATTAAGAGCTAATAAGAAATGAAATTGATTATGTAACACATCTTTGGGTAATTGCTATGCTAACAGTTATTTTTTCGCCACAAAAAATAAAGAATATTTAATTAAAAATTATTACGAGATCCATCATTTTAAAAATTTGTGGCTTGCAGCATAAGTTATTCTTCCATCATTAACCCAAAAACTATTATGTTAGCAAAATTCTAAAGAAAATGAAGAGGTCATTCTAATTTGTCTTTTTGGCAATAATTTCAACATTTTTTCATGGGAAAATTACCAAAAATTCATAAACATATTGTAATTGTAACCAATTTATTCATAAACTTTTTTTTACTGATTTAGTTCATAAATATTTTTTAATTGTGCTAATGAGTCTATATTTACAATTTTAGTCTGCAGACGACATAATATTCTAATATTTTTTTAAAAAAATTGAAATTTTATGTTCATTTTTTTTTATTTCTTCTCTTTTCTTCTTCCTCCTAGATTGGCATCCAGTGAGGTTGATGCCTCGGTAGGCAACAGCAGCGGCCAAGCCCTCTTCTGATGATAGGGTTGGCAAGGTTGACCTCATTGACAGTCGCTCTAGCTAGATCAACGAGAAGAGGAAGAAGAGGAGGGAGAAAAAAAAGAGAGAGAGAGAAAAATAAGAAAAATCATAAATTATTAAAATATTATGTCTTTGGTCCACCAAATTAGTCGGATGAGCTGAATAGCACAATTACAAAAGGTTTAAGACTAAATCGATAAAAAAAAATTGATTTGTCACAATTTCAATAGGTTAATATTTTTTTTTCTTTATAATTTTTCCGATTTTCCACTATCCATCGTGAACAGACATCATGAGCGCTATCTTCTTCTACTGCAAAGTCGTGTGATTATACTTTTCTCAATATGGCGCCATTTTCAAAAAGCAATTTTTCTTCAAAAAGCTGAAGGAAACCATAATGATTCATTGAAAAAAACGCCACAAGCAGAATAATTTTATTTTTAAGTTTTGACCGGAGCATATCCAAATAAAAAGAGCTAAAAAAAAAAATCAACGTGGAATCAAATTAAAAATCTATGCTTTTCCACAGATGAAAAAAAAATCACAATCATCATAATAAATGTTCCCATACTTCGGCCAACACAACCATGTCAATTATTGCCACCATCTATTAAATGCTCACCTATGTGCACCATGCCTATGCTTTCCTCCCAGTAATTTTGACCAACTTTTCTAGGAAAAATTAAACAGAACATTGACCAACCAGTTGGGGCATCGTTGAACTCCAATACAACTTGATTGTCGATTTTACCCTCGTGACACTTCTTTTAAGGCCTACGGTTGGTAACATTTTTCATTTTTTTAGATTGTTAATACCAAAACGAAAAAGACTTCAAAAAATATATCGGAAACGCAAATAATTCTGATTCTGCTCGCGAGTACACTTTTGGATAAAAAAAAAATAAGATCGAAAAAAAGTGGTTCTTGAAAGAAATAATACTTTTGAGAATAAAAAAAGGGAACAACCGTCTTCTCGCACTTTGCCTCATGGGCTCGTGGTCGCTCGTATCGCTACCTCTGATCCGTCGAAAATAATTGTCGGAAGGAGGGGCAATATAGTCTTGCGCTGAGAGCACAACGTAACGTAGCTCTCTAGCTCAAGCTGTCAAGCTGTATAACGTGAGGCATCGGGAGCCATGAGCCATGCATATTAATAAATACAAAACAACTGAATAAATTGGAAAAGCCATGGAGGGCTTTTTGGGGAAAGTTCTATGAGCAAGTGACTACGTGGCGGTCTCGCGTTGGGACAGCTCATCATAATGTGAATTCAAGAAAAGCAAGGGAAGGCGACAATTCCCGCCGGAAAGGGATGGGATTACGTCATGGAGAGAGTGGAGGAGAAGGAAGATATGAATTGTCTTTTGACCATACTCAACGTTAAAAAATTTGTCCTTTTGCTTCGCATTAGTTTCTAATTAGTATTTATCCGCCGACCGACGAATTGATTTCTGTGAAAAGATGATTACCCTGCGTCGTACTATCGATAAATTTTGAAATTATCCCATCGTAAACCAGCGAAACCCAGTTGCCGACAGATGGATTGTCATCGGACTTTTCTTCGGCTTTTATGGTTGATTGCATGTGTGGCACCTAACTTCACAATTTTCCATATTTTTTTTGTTCTAAAGTAGAGAAAATGACAAGGAAAACATCATATGGTAAATTATCTTTGACTCGAACTAACACAAACATTTTGTTTGTTTTTTTTTATTTTATTTGGGGGGGGGGGGGGGGGGGGGGGGGGGGTCGGGGGGTGTGGGGGTGGTGTGTGTGTTGTGTGTTGCTCGTGTGTGGAGAGGGCTTCACACTTTCGCCCCTAAAGAAGGTTACACGTCGCCTTTATGATCAACACCGGACGGCACCAAATCTTCTTGACTCCTCTCTCTCTCTAGCCCTTCTATTTATATCTCGACTCCCCCCTTCGGACCCTCCAAACGTCACACACACCAATCTTGAAATCTCTCTCTCTGCCCCTCTCAAAGGGATCTTTGTAATTGCCCATTTGCTGAGTTAGATTACAGGTCAGCCTAGTAAGCAAAGGGGGACGAAGCAAAGAGAGAGAATGGGAAGAGCACTCTGCTGCGACCGGAGCGGGTTGAAGAGAGAGGCCATGGACGCGGAGGAGGATCCAGAATGTCTGTCTCTCATCCACAATGCATGGGACGGAAGGAACACCTGGAGCGATATTCTCCCCACTGAGTAGTGTGTGTAGGTTATCTCATCGCTTGGCCGACCCGCGGCTTGAGGCTTTTTCCGTATGATGGAACTGCTATGTTAGATAGTATATCTCTGTTCTTTCTGTTTTCTTTTCATTCTTTGGCTTTTTTGGTTTACGCTTGCAAGTGCGAACTCACAAGGAGTGGTGCCTGATGGGGTTTATTTGAATTTTTCCTGTTTCTAGGGTGATAGAGGTGCCGAAAGGCTGCGCCTGCGGTGGTACACAAACTATCTCCGACGTTTGTCACATCAAAAGGGGGGGAAGCTTCTCTCTTTTACCGACGAGGAGGCGATCCGTTATCATTCAATCTCCAGATCATTTTCGGGGAATGAATGTCACTGTTCCTCCTTATAAACTCTGGAGAGTGAGACGTTTCTTGATGATTTCGTCCCGCGAATGAGGACCCCTATCGAGATCCACACGATCGGTTTTGGATTTGCTAGGGGGGCTTGCTTATGCAACTCGTGTGCCCTGGCCCCGATTGAACAGATTTCACACGTAGGTACAAGAACTAGTGGAAACACTACTACATTCCAGCGAAGAGAACTAATCCCGGATGGGATCGGATGTGGGCACGCCCGGTGACGCACAACGCCACCACCGCCTGGTATCTCCTCGACTTCTCTTCTATCATGAACCCCCCATCGTCCTCTCACAGTACATCAGTTCGTCGACCCAGTGAACTTCTCCAGACCGCTCGGTGTCGGTTCGATACGTGCCATCAATCACGATCAACTGTCTGTAGGCTCGCCGACTTCTCTCATATCGTCCCAGCGTCAGAACCCGAACCTCGGCTCCTCAAGGTTCCAAGGAAGCCAGCTGATATATATAACCAAGATTTTCAGAACTCCCTGGTTTTACTACAATGCCACCCCATTGGTTCCATTCCCTAATTGAAAGCAGAAGGTTCTCAACCAAAAATTCAGTGGATGGAATTCCTGCGAATCTCGCCGATTTCAGACTCTTCGAGTAATTCTCATGTATGATGGACTTCGGCTTCAAACCTTACGGAAGATTACGTCCTGTTCCCAATTAAGAGTACAACTCAACGCGGCTTCGACCAATCTCTAATCGACATTCATCCAGACCTACTGACCTTGAATCATTCTTGCGACGGCACACCAAATGTCCATCGGTTGCCTCCTACACCACGAGCACGATGACTCGAACGACATACGTCACACGGCTAGCAGGAGGAGGAGCGGGTAAATCAGCGACTTTGCAGCAACATGTTGTTCGAGCTGTCCGGATCTTGGATCCCCGTGAATTATGAAATTTAGGGAGTAATGTCAAAACGCCACAGATTGGCGAAAAAATAGTTTGCACAAGGGATCTGATTGGCCTGTGGTTTGATACGTTTTAGAAGCTAGGAAAAGTCTCTTAACCATTGGTGATGGTATTGATTTTACCTTCATGACTTTCATAATTAAGCTACTGCGCCATGAGGTAAGGCAACGATCGCTCATTGATTGTCCTTTCATTCTTCCCTTCCTTTTATCCTGATCATTTTTTAATGTGGTACGTTCCAGGATGCTGCCAATCTTGTATCTCTTCCCTTTCAACGTCAGCATGTCAGTACCATGTTGACAATTGATAGCACTACTCCCATTAGTGCAAATGTCATGGTTAAACCTCTCTTGCACAATACACCCTATATAATTTCCCCACCTCGGTAAAATGAATTGGGTGTTTGCTTCACGAAAGGACCACACAAAAGATTGTTCAAGTTATACCATCACAATCATCCCTCCCCGGTCATAGTCCCCACTGTATTAAAAAAACAAGGGTTCTATTTATAAGAGATAGCACACGTGAAAATGGCTTTATCACCGATGACATACATTCACTTCCAACCCTTTGATTTTATAGGCGATGAATCACTTACCAGAGATTACACAAACGCTTCCGGCGACAAAATTCCCCTAAGTATTCGAAATCAAATCAGCGGGTGGACCTATTTCGTGTATAACCCCTCCCCCCTATACTTGTATGAGTGGTTCTAAACGATGTCGACATATTCAGTACTGAGCAAAAAATTTGAATCTAAAAAGGTCAAATGCAAAATAATTCACCAACACCAAGTTCCATTCCCCCCCCCCCCGCTACTATGGGACTATAGCCATCAAAGTATAAATTTTTTTTAGTCATCTCACCTAGTATCAGGACGGTAGTTATTTACTAAAATTAGGCAATTAAAAAAAATCAAGGCTTCAACTGAACAAATAGGTCTAATACCCAGCCTTATAAAATTAAAACCACCACCTCTATATAAACGCCCCTAGCGCCAGGTAACAATTCGAACCGAAACTTTTTTATAATCTTTCTAAAATATACCTCCAATCTTTGATCAATCTTTTTAACACTCTACCCCTAATCTTTTTTCCCAGCTCATACTAAAAAAAAAAGATCCCACAACTTTTTAGTTCAGTCTTTACCCTAATATGTTTTGTGTCACATGGTTAAAAATCAGCCGCTGAGGTTCCAATCCATTTTATCCTTTTGTTCATAAGTACATTACCATACTTTTACCTTTGTGTCAATATGATCCCGTTAAACCGCTCTCCCGTTCTCCCTCGTCATAAAATTCATATTAGTGATCTTACACCGTGATGTATTCGCACATCATTCGTAGATCTAATTTTCCCCAACTCTTTCATACTCAAGGAAAATGTCCCTTCCTTGGGAGCCCCACCATCGAATTAGTCACATATGGGCCTAAAGAATGTACTCTTATTGTATCTAATCACATCTTAAGTAAAAAGCTTAGAGCCAATTGTGGTTGGCTTTTCTTTAGCAATTCTAGTCGTAAAAGATGGTCCTCCCTCCATCGCAATCGGGATTTCGATTTTGGTATTTCGGTCTGTCAATCTCTCAAGTCGTGTAGAGTTCTACCCTCACCGGTCGGAACTTCCCTCCTGGACAGTCACGGTTTTAGGGTGCTCAAACAGCTCATGCTTGGAGAGTGTTTTCCTATATCAGTGTCCACATAAATATTTCTGGATAGAGTGATAACGGTCGACAAATCTGTAACTAACAATATTAAAAATTTGGTGGCCTTTTTATGAGACTAAAAACATAAATAGGTTATTCCCCCCCCATATAAACTTAGGACCGGCATGGTAAAATTGGGTACATGATCTATAGTTAGTGAGATATTTCATAAGGCAAAAATATGATTTTGGATAGACTGGGAGTTGAGATTAAGATGGGGGCTTTTTATGGGACAAACAAAAGGTCATGTAAGATTGAGTTCATGTGCAAACGAAAAGTAACGGATTTTAAGGATAGTACGCACGTAAAATCAAAAGTAAAGTAGAGAAAAATTCATCCTATTTACCGAAGCGTCAAAGCCCTTATATTGTCAACGGATTTCTGGCCGGGCGACCTTATATGCCTCTCAGCGACGGGTTTGGCCACAGCCTGGTTAGCAGCGGCGCGGACACCTGTCCAAAGCACCTGTAAGGGAACTGTCAATTTCACGTAGGAAAGCATCAGCAAAAGCAATTAGTTTCTGCGTGGCGATTTATATTTAAAATGGAGAAATGACAGAAGGCAGAGACGTACGTGTACGAAGAACACCGGGCGGATGACGTATGGCAGGGGGCAAAACCCGGCGGAAAGGCCACAAGTGTAGGAGTGC
>JAGVVM010003654.1:0-37209 GCA_019149425.1 Psidium friedrichsthalianum
GCGAGGATGGATCTGTGGTAGACTAGTCAGATTTCGCATCGGCTGAATGCTCTCCTTGATTGACATTTGACTACGATTAAGCGATCTCATCCATTCACTGGTGCACTTTATTGGAGTCCAAAACCACCACTTTTATATTTGATAATCAGAGCTAACTCCAACCTTAGAAGCGTATAGTGTTCTTGTTCGAAAAGTCACTCGACTCGAGATTGTTTAGCCACGCATTGTAGAATATACTAATCTTGATTTGTATATGAATATTTGAATCTCAATCAGATGAGTAGCTAAGGTTTTGGAATGCAAACCGAGGGACTGTCCTATTGTATGGTTTTTAGATTTGTGTTTTGCAAAAGCTTCCTTTGGATATGATAGAGCCAAAATTTTTATCCTTTTTATTTTATTATGGGTCAGTCATTTTTCCAGCATCAACGAAATTTGAATGCGACCGGCCCATAATAACATCTGTGTACGTCGATTAGGTAAGACAATGGGAAACACTTTTTTTAATGAATGTAATGCCATTTTTGGCCGAAACCTTCATCTCTCGTGGGGACAGGGAAGAGAGTTTAAAATGGGCATGATAATCTTTTTCATGTTCACCCCAAGATCTAAAAGTGTGGTTCCTTTCTCACTTTTCTAAATTTGGGAACCTTCGTGAGACTTTCAATTCACTGAACTTGACCATCCCACTTTTGAAGTTTACAAATGTAACAAGATCGTATTCTCAAATATCACTATTCTCAATGGCTTAGTTTCTTGTTAGCGAATCCGAGTCCTATGACACTGTTTCTATAAAATGCTTGCTTGGTTTACAGTTAAGGAAGCTAGGCTTACGGTCCAAGATGGAGCACGTGCGTCCACCTCTCCTTGGATTTTGCTGGCATCATTGTGTATTAGCCGACAAGGTGGACATGGCAGTATGGAATAGTACAGCTGATTCCTCCGAACTCAAAAAATGAGGCAGTCTGTATTAGACGTGATTTGTTGTGGGGGGGTGCCGAAGAAGTTTTGGTGAAGAACACTTACTTCTTTTTACTCTGCTTATACTCTTTATGGTGAGAGGATGTCGGGTACCAGGTTGAAAGCTACTTTTGCAAAGGTAGATTCTCATCAGAAATATTCAAAATTATCATGTCCTCGAGGAGGCTACATTTGATCAATGGTCATGTCATCCTAAAAATTGGCTTTCACGGGGGGGATGAGGCCGGTCAAGCGGTCGTTCAAACACCAAGTGAGTTATAGGATGCAATCGCCTTCACTTGAAAATTTCATCGCTAAAGAGATAGCCAAGAAGAGTGCAAGACAACTACAAGAAGCTCAAAGTTTGTGCTTCCCACCCAAAACGTTTATAGCTCGAAGCTAGATCGAAGTCCCGGTTTTCTTTTCTTTCTTTTTTTATGAGTGAGTTGGTTTCATTTGAATATGTATTTTGATATTGACTATTTTTGCGATGACTTTTTTGTGATATGTGAATTCTCTCGTAGTGCCTGAGACATTTTTGGGCTCTCTATCTAAAGAAGTGGAAAGGGGCGTTTTGGCACACGCCCTGAATCTTGTTCGTGCAAAATTTTTGGTTTACCAAATTATTCTTGGGACAAAGTAAGTTTGGAACTTCAGAATTTGTCAACATTAGTATTATATCATCAATTACCACTGAAAATAATCTTTTCAAAATGGTGTAAACATGAAGAGTTGGCCTTTGAACAGTATCTGCAGAGAATATTCGAGCATCATTCGCATTTCTATGGGCCCTTTTATCCTTAATAATTAAAAACTGGATGAGTCCAATTTTCTAGATGAATATTTTCAGAAAGAAGTGTGCATTGATCCGTGTATCTCTTGTGCAATCCCAAAACATGAAACTTGTTCATCCTCATTCAGCTTTAAACTCATAGAATTCTAGCACTATTTCACTCAATCTTCGAATTGATATAAATTTTCTTTGGTGAGGGCCGAAAGTAAAGGTCAGCAAAACTGGAAAGTGCCTGATTCGATCCTTTTGGTCTTGTCTATTTTGATTTCTAAGTCTAGGGAACATTATGGACCGACTCATTTTTCTCACTCATTAATAACTAATCTGTTTATTACCCTTTAGAAGGTAATTATCACGGGCATCCTCCCCTCATAATACTTATTTCAAAATGAGGAAGATGGTTGGGACGATCTGTATGATCAATGACGATAACTGGCAGAGCTGAGATCAACAGCGATATTCCACGGGGCTCTCAAGGAGCAAATGGATGTAATAAATACTCAAAATTGAAGAATGGTTTCTTAAGCCAATAAAGAATATGGCTAATTTTTACACCAAGTTACAGCCATCTAGCTCCGCCCCTCAACCGCGCCGGGGTATCCCTCCACCTCTTCCGATGGACATCTTGATAAGGTCTCAGACCGTGGCCCTATTCCATGCTCCACCATTAGAGGATGTTATGTTTATGGATGCTAATCTTAGCACATCCACCTGTGATCATGGCGCCCAAGCTAGTCCTATAGCTAGAGGGAATGAGTGAGGAGGCCATGAAAACCATAAGCCTCAGATTGAATAGAGGTTACAAGAAATTGAGGGGCACACATAGTATCATCCCCATTGACCTGTCAATTTACTCAAGAGGTCCAGGTGCTTGACAATTCAGATGCATGATTTTGAAAAGTATAATGGCACCTCCAATCCGGTTCAGTATGTTCAAATATACCAAGTCAGGATGAATAAGTGTGTGGGCTAACAGTCCCTTGATGTTCAAACTTTCCAAGCCAGTCTAAAAAATGCAGCCATGAGATGGTATACAGATTAAGAGGTTTATTGCATGGAAGACTAGGAGAAGGTAGACAACTATTTGTCAAACATTTCAGTTTTAACTGGATGTTGTTACTTCTAGAGAGGATTTGGAATAGTCGGAAATGAAGAAAGGCGAGACGTTCATGAGGTTATTTGTCTCTACCCTACCCCAAACTATGTAATCACACATCCTTGAAACTATACTACGTCATTCAGTTATCTCATTGCGATAGGTAAGGAGGTTGAGATCGGTTTAAAGAAGGGATGGTATGGAGATGCCGATGCAAGTACTAAGCAGTTTGTGACTAAGAAGACAAAGAGATCCAACCCCAAGTCAACATGACCTATGTCCAAAAGCCTTAGGTCTAAGCCCCTAAGTACAAATCCCTAATCAGCAGTCAACTAGTGTTCGAATCGTAAGTCAGAGAGGGAACAAACGTAATAATCGGTAGTTTACCCCACTTCCTAGGACTCTCTCAGTCTTGCCATTTTGTGCAAAAGGAGCTATTGACGACTGAGCTATTGTGACCAAATTTATACATCCTTTTGCAAGGTACTACCAATCAATGATTACATCGTGGTGAGCCTGGGCATGACACGGATGATTACTATGTGCTTAAGAACCACATTTAGGATTTACTGAATTTGGAGCATTTTCATTTGAAAACAACAGTCAGCCGAATGTTCAAAATAATCTTTACTAATCATTCAAGCAAGGTCAACACTATTTTTGACTCAGAAGTTAGGCGGACGAATGTTTCAAGATTCAGGTTGGTCAACATTTTCGACGCTTTACTTTGAGGAGGACATTACCAAACTAGAGAGATAGTGTTGTTGGGCTAGCTAAAGGAGACAGCTTTGAGTTTGATGAATGATAGAATGATAGTGTGTACAAATCAGGCTGAGATAGTAGCTAACGTATGTCAGATCATCATTGACTGGGATCAAGAATTGCAACCTTGACAACGTCTCAGTCGAGTTAGAATTGAAAATTGATTCAATGGAAGTTGATGTGGATAGCCCAGTTTAAATCCGACCTTGATTAGCCAGTATGCCACCTCTGGAAGACACCCTATGATAATGAATTGGGGATTATATACCCGATAGTTTTGTGATCACTTTACCTCAGCCCTTTTCGTATGAGAATGACAAAGCAGCGCCATGGTTTTTATGATTAGAGCTGAACCTGGTGACGAGGTCTAAGCATATCTATAACGATGATAAATGGCCAATCAGACTACAAACAAGGAAGCTAAAGAGTTTTTTGGCATTGATTAACGCAAGTGAATGCAGTGTGATTGATGCAGTTGAGGAAGTTGCCAGCTCAGGTATCCTTAATTAGAACTTCTCCAATTTTCGAAAAACATTACAATTCTCTGACGAAAGTTTGGGAGAGATCCATGTCTCGAAGAATATGATGTGGATTGAATATTTGGACTCGTATTTAAAATGTGGCCTGACGTACTTGCCGATAATTCTGTCCAAATGAAATTAAAGGATTTTATTGCCTAAAAGGAGAGTACGACGGTTTTCGTATGTTTGATTGCATATCATTTGTGACTTGGCGAATACGTAGCCATAAGGTCACTTAGCGTAATATGTAGTCACTGGCATAAAATATAGTCACTGAGGTGGAATATGTAGCCATGAGGATGACCCTGAGGTGCCTATATGACACAAGGAATTGAAGATATGAAGTTTGCTGACTTGAGGTGCCTATATGACAGAGGTCAGGGCACAGTGCACCCTGATACGTTTGACGTAGGGTTAGCTAGAGTGATAAGATGCCAACCTAAGGTGTCCCATGCGCGATTGAGGCAGAACCTGATGGTAGATACGCGGGTTAGGACCTAATGCGCCTATACGACCGGGTTAAATTGGCTATTAAGCCGAGACTCAAAGATTGAGCATGCATACATATACGATTGCATCTTTGTCCTAGATTGGACGTGGATATTTTATATATGCTTATCTATTTTGAGTTAAGCTTGGATTGGTTATTACCCTTTGACGTGTTGTTTTTGTGATCTTAGGTTAGACCTGAGCTGTTTTTTTTTTTATATAAATGGACATTTATGGCGAGTTTTTTGTTGGGCGTTGCCCTTGATCTTTCTTGGCCCTGCGATTTCAAGTTTGACTCTGTGGTTTGAGTGCCTGGATGAGACGTAAAGTTGGGTCTGAGGATGTTTGGTATTCTGAGAAGGGATTTAGAGATTAGCTTGCTGAGATTTGATCTCATAGGTCATTACCTTTATTTTTCAGACCCCTGTCCCCAACAGTGAATCCATACGGTAAGATAGGGGATCCCGAAAGAAGTTGATCCGGAGACTAGTCCTTCTCTAGACCAAATGGTAGGACAAATGATGATGAATAGGGTTGAGGTAGAAGCCCCTTAGTAGAAATTTTGTATGGTTTGCTCGCTATTGGAGTTAAGAATCTTGTCGATCTAGAGCCTTTTGTCGTAAAGGTCGAGCAATGGAATGTTGTGGGTTGACTCAAGTTTTGAAATGTAAATATTTTGATGTCGTCTCGACTTGTCAATATAAGTGTGATGTAATATAAAGTGTGGTTTGGTCAATTTGATTGGTATATCTCTCTCTACCCTTTTATGTGCATGCATTGGAGGAGCTCGCTTCTGTTGATAATGGGAACTCTGAGGTCGTTAGTTTTACGACGAGTTTCCTTGGGCCATCGTGGTTGTTAACCAAACAACTGTACATGTATGATAGGTATGTCACGTTGTCACGCGTTGAACCCTACGGGCTCGCGACATCTCGTCGGATCCAAACGTTCGCCTGGACGATTGACGACGACCCAGGATTCGTTGCGGCCGCGTCTCAGACACCTGCGGAAGCTTACTCCAACCCCAGACTCCAGCGTATGGGGATAGGGGAAGACAAGGTACACGGTCAACATCTAATACCAATATATATATAACCAAAGAGCGTTATGGGTACAAACCAACCAAAGTTATACATCACTTAGCTAAAATCCCTCGCTACTCAAAATACACCTCGACCTAAAATCCTACTCCTGGTCGGTGGTCGCTCTATTCTGACTGCCAAGGCGGCTCCTCAGGATCCTTCTCGTACCAACGATCTCAGCAAAATGTCTCGCATCAGTCTCCATCTCCACAGGGAATCCAAAAAGAGTCGGCGGGATACTCATCTCTACTGCCGGGGTCTAAAAATGTCTGCAACCAACGCCAGTGAGTCAAAGACTCAATAAGCTCACCACTAAACCTAGCGTAAGATAAGGTACGCTCAATCAGTTCGGTCCTAACATACGGTTCTAGGGCAACTCTCCACTCTCCAATCTAATACCTCGACCATGAGACCAGTAGGGCAAAAGGCATACGAACACAAATCACTTCGGCAAACAAGCTCATTTGAAAAACAAGTTCTCATGATAGGCTTTAAGGAATAAAATCATGCCATACGTTAAGACTCAGTCTCAAAGCTCAACGCTTAATGCTCAATGCTCAATGCTCAATGCTCAATGCTCAATGCTTTGTATTAGAATACCACTTGACCTGCGTCATGTAGGCGCATCAGGTCCCGACCTATGTCATATAGCAGCATCAAGTCTGTGCTTCACCCGTGTCATATAGCCACCTCACGTTAGTACCGTGCCTCAACCCGTGTCATATAGGCACCTCAAGTTGGCACCTTATCACTCAAGCTACCCCGTGCCGTGCATGTCCACGCACACCGTGCCTCGACCTGTGTCATATAGGCACCTCAGGTTGGCACGCTTATCCCTCCAACTTCACCGAGTAACCACGCCTCAGGGCCATCCTCACCCTTATCTCGCCGAGCACGGTACATGTCATATTCTCAAATTCAATGTTTCACAACGTAGAAATCACATGCCCCATTTTTCACAAGTATCACGGACAACCCGACACAAGCATAATAATGCAGATTTTCTGGGTAAAATACACGATGAGTACACACACAACACGACATGTCATGCATGTTTAGTAAAACATGTTACTCAAAGCATGTGCTCATTAAATTCTCAATTTAAAATATTGAACGTGTCAAATAATGGCCCTTTTCCTCAAATACACGATTTTCACTTTGATGCCACTTTAGGTTATAACCTCACTCTTGGTCTACAAGCCACTCTCGAACTCTCAAATGCCATTTTATTCGGCCCATGAACAGCATCTAAAGTCCCTTAGTTCAAGCCCAACTCATCTCACACGAGGGTATACATTATGGTCCCCGAAACCGTTTTGTCCCTTTCGGCACATAATAGTCCATTCTCTCACGATTCAACCACACCACCTCAAATCCATGAACAACCACATATCAACAGCCCACAGACTTCCTTCTTACACGCACATGAAGCTCACAAGTCCACAAGTCCAAATACCACTTATCCGGTCTAAGTCCACATAACCTAACTAAACTGTTTCTAGCCTATTCTCCATTCTATAGATCCCTAACATCCAAACCAATACATGTGCCATATTCCTAGGCAAGGGTTAGAGGATTTGCTTACTGGAATGAGGCTTGGATGGTGACGATGAAGGCGGAGCACGCGGCGGCCGAAATTGGAGCTCGCGGCCAAGAGAGAGAGAGAGAGAGCAGCGAGGGGTTGATTAAGGTTCAAATCGAGGCCAAATCAAGCTAGACAGCAAAGAAATGACATGAATATAAGTTCCCTAGGTCCCCAAGGTCAGATTATGTCCACGGAATGCAAAGCACAAAACGGGCTATGGTAAACAGTTCGACGACCAAGACAAAAATGCTTGAACGGAGGCTCAAATCATATCGGATCGAAGTGAAACAAAGTTCTATGCACTCACCTTAGATAGATTTATGACATATCCGTTAATTATGAAAATCCAACGGTTGGATTTTCGTCGGCGGCCGATTGAAGTTGGGTAGTAGCTGGGAAATCCAAGCTGGAGAGAGTCACGATTTTGGCTTCGGTTTGAGGGGTTGCGGGCTAGATCTTGGAAAAAGGTTGTATATCTTCGAAGATCTTTATCTTACAGTCGCGTGGGAGAAAACAGGGAGTCGTTTGGATTCCGGACGAGCTCAAACGAGTCTTTTTCGTCCGGGTGCTCGTTGGAACGTGCGAAAACGTGAGAGGGAGAGAAAGGCTTCGGGATGGAGAGAAGAGGAGGAGGGGTTGCCGAAAATGGAGAGGGAACTGAGGGAGAGAGAGAGAATGGAGAGGTTATAATGCAATGAAGAGAAAATTTCAAATTGTGTTAGTTGGTTAGGTGAGAGTTGGTAATGGGGTAATTGAGTTGACTTGTACTTTGATGGGTTGATTGATTGACTTGGAAATGACTAGATGGAACTTGATTTGACATTGATGGAGTGACTGACAAGACTTGATTGATGGGACATTTGATGGGACATTTCCTCGGGTACGTGCCAAATGCATCGATCGGACCGGGAGCGCGAACGAACCTCAACCAACACTCTTGTTAATAGGCGCGCTCACGCTACCACAAATATTATCACCATGATCCTAAGGGCTTAGCGCAGACCGAGGGCAAACCGAGTAAAATCCAACTCAACACTCGCTTCGCGACAATTCCTAAGCTGTCCGGCCAACTGGCAATTCCACTGTAACTGAAACCACACTTCAATTGCAATATTCGTGAAAACTCGATTGTCCAAGATCGGAATTCATTTCATGGCTACATTCATTGAATAACGACTCTATCGAATTCTCGGACCACCGGGCGGCTATTTAGGAATTTCGTGTATCGATCCACGAAATTTAAGGCCTTAGGTAGCCATTCCCCTTCGATTGGCCATCCCAGAGTAGCTAATTCTGAGTAAGAATCGACTAAAGCATATTAATGAAATATATCCATTCTTTACTGAAATCCCGATAATGGGTCGAATTTCCAGACTGTCACAATTATTACCTCCTTATAAAAATTTCGTCCTCGAAATTTACAGACTTTCAACACCCAACCAGAAAGAGGTTACAACAGGCTAAACAAACAAATGGGGATACTTCTCCTTCATCTCTTCTTCACTTTCCCACGTGGCTCCTTCGGTTCCGTGATGTTTCCAGATCACCTTGACCAGTGGTACCGTCTTGTTCCTCAGGACTTTTTCCCTACGGTCTTCAATCCTTATTGGTCTTTCTACGTATGAGACTTGATCGTCTACTTGTATGACTTCATGATCAAGTATATGGCTCGGGTCTGGCTCGTACTTCCTCAGCATCGACACGTGAAATACGTTCTGAACCTAGGATAGGCTTGGCGGCAAAGCCAGATGATAGGCCAGCGTCTCGATCCTTTCCAGTATCTCAAATGGCCCTACAACCTTGGACTCAGCTTCCCTTTCTTGCCAAATCGAGATAGTCCTCTCATTGGCGACACTTTCAAAAACACGTGGTTTCCAATTTGAAATTTCAATGGCCTACGTCGCTTATCCGCGTAGCTCTTTTGTCTGCTCTGCGTCGTCTTCAGCCTATCTCTAATCACTTTAACAGCCTCTATCGACTGCTGGACCAACTCTGGTCTTGTTATTCTCTTTTCATCTACCTCATCCCAATAGATCGGTGTCCTACAGGCTCTTCCATACAAGGCCTCAAAAGGTGCCATTTTGATACTTCGCTGATAACTATTGTTATAAGCGAGCTCCACCAAATGTAACTGCTCCTCCCAACCACCTTTAAAGTCTAACACACATACCCACAGCATATCCTCCAATGTCTGTATTGTCCTCTCCGACTGTCCATCAGTCTGCGTGTGATATGTGATACTAAACCTCAATTCTGTCCCCAGAGTACCTTGCAGACTCTTCCAAAAAGTCGCGGTAAAGCGAGGATCACGGTCCGACGTGATAGTCACTAGCACTCCATGCAGTCAAACTATCTGTATCACATAGAACTCTGCTAGCCTTTCCAGAGCTAAGTCTTTTAGCACTGCGATGAAGTGAGCAGATTTAGTCAGCCTGTCGACTATAACCCAAATCAAGTCATTTCCTCTTTAAGTCCTTAGTAAACCCGTCACAAAGTCCATTGTAACGTGCTCCCATTTTCATTCTGGGATCTCCAACGGTTGTAGCAATCCTCCAGGCTTACAGTGCTACGCATTTACTTGCTGACACGTCAAGCACTTGCCACATGCTTAGCCACATCCACCTTCATACCATTCCACCAATAGTGCTGACGTAAATTCTGGTATATCTTTGTACATCTAGGGTGAATACTGTACTTACTACGATGAGCCTCAGATAAGATCTCTTCTTTCAACTCCTCATCGTTCGGTAGGCATAGACATCCTTTGAACTTCAGTACTCCATCCTCAGTCACTTGGAACTCAAGCTTCCTCTCAGTTGCGTCCATAGATACAATCTTCTAAATATCAGGGTCTGTAGGCTGTAATTCTTTAATTCTCGATTGAATCTCTGGTTCGACTCTTGGCGCAGGCATTAGGCTCGAGAGGTTTCCCAACTCGATTTTAAATTCAAAGTCCCTTATCCTTTCTAATAGTGTCTACTCTTTAACTATCAAGTGCGCGATGCTCGACTTCCGACTTAGGGCAACCGCTACCTTGTTCGCCTTCCCAAGGTGATACAAAATGTCGCAGTCGTAATCCTTTAACAACTCCATCTAGCGACGTTGCCTCATATTCAATTCCTTCTACGAGAACAAATATTTCAAACTCTAATTATCTGTGAAAATCTGAAACTTCTCACCCACCAAGTAGTGCCTCCAAATCTTCAGTGCGAACACTATCACAGCCAATTCCAAGTCATGTATTGGATAATTCATTTCATGCGGACTCAACTGTCGAGATGCATACGCCACCACCTGTCCATGTTGCATCAAGACACATCCCAATCCTCTCAACGACGCATTGCTATAGATCTTGAATCCTCTAGGTCCCGATGGGATTGTTAGTACGGGTGCGGTAGTCAATTTGCTCTTAAGCTCCTGGAAACTTTCCTCATACTTGCAATCCATTCAAACTTAGACTCCTTCTTCAACAAGCGAGTCAACGGAGCAGCTATTGCGGAGAACCTTTCCACGAAGCGTCTGTAGTAGCCAGTTAATCCAAGGAAACTTCCCACCTCAGTCACAGTCGAGGTCTTAGCCACTTCTCTACGGCTTCAATCTTCACTGGATCTACTAATATCCCTTCACTAGAGACTATGTGTCCGAGGAACGCCACTCTATTCAACCAGAACTCACACTTACTAAACTTGGCGTATAAAGAATGTTCTCTTAGAATCCGTAGAACAGTCTCCAAATGTCGCTCATGGTCCTTAGAGCTCTTCGAATACACCAGGATATCATCGATTAATACTATCACAAATTGATCTAGGAACTCCTTAAACACTCGATTCATCATATCAATAAATACAACTGAGGCATTCGTCAATCCAAACGGCATAACCGTAAACTCGTAGTGCCCATACCTCGTCCTAAAAGCTGTCTTTGGGATATCCTCCTTCTTGATCCTCAACTGGTGGTATCTCGTCCTTACGTCTATCGTAGAGAATTCCGACGCTCCTTGAAGCTGATCAAACAGGTCATCAATCCTTGGCAGAGGGTACTTGTTCTTAATTGTCACTTGATTCAACTGCCTATAGTTAATACACAGCCTCAATGACCCATCCTTCTTCTTGACACACATAACTGGAGCTCCCCATGGCGAAGCACTGGGGCGGATAAATCCTTTATCCAACAGCTCCTGCGTTTGCACCTTCAGCTCTTTTAATTCCGACAGTGCCATCCTATATGGTGCCTTCAATATTAGTTTCGTTCCAAGTGCCAACTCAATTACGAATTCTACCTCACACTCTGGTGGCAAGCTAGGCAACTCTTAAGGAAGAACATCCGGAAAATCCCTCACTATAGGCACATCCTCCAACCTTACCTCCTGAACCGATGAATCTGCCACAGGCGCCAAAAATCCTTGACAACCCTCGTCTAACAGCTTAGTCGCTTCCAGCGACGAAATCCAAGGGATCAAGGTTCCTCCTCGGTTTCCCACAAATTCATACCTAAGGTGACCTACGGGATTAAGCTGGATCACCTTCTACCACAGTCAATAACGGCCCCATGTCTAACGAACCAATCCATGTCCACTATTACGTTGAAGTCAAACATGGGTAAGACAGCCAAATCAATTGATTCCTCCCTATCACCCAAGGCTATCCTACACCCCTAACATCCTAGCGAGACAATTATCCTATCCTTTAATGGGGTTGTCACATGCAAAACGACATCCAAGGGTCTAACATCCATAGCAAACAACTCAACAAACGGCCAGACACAAACAAGTGTGACGCTCCAGGATCAAACAATGCATACGCAGTATGACCACAGAGAGAGACAGTACCTGTGATCACCCTTGGTGCATTCTCAGCCTCCTGGCGTGCTACTGCGTAAACCCTTCCTTGAGCAGGTGGGCGGTCCAGATTTCCTTGAGGAGTGGCCTTGGTCTGAGGTTGCTGCTGCTGGAATTGTGGTCTTGGGGCCCTCTTCGGTCAGACTCTCAACTGATGCCCTATCTGTCCGCAACCGAAGCAAGCTCCTATCTGCCTCGGGCAGGGGTTAGTCCCGTGCCTTCCACCACAACCTCGACATACAGGACCTGCAGAGGGTGCTGGCTTCCCCAAGATCCTTGTAGCTGGCGAAACAAACCTTCGGTTATCTTGCATTGGCCTCTTGCCAAAATTCCTATGGTCCCTTCCAAGCATGAACCGCGGTCCAGATGCGGTAGCCTTCTCCATCAAGTCTCGCTCGATTGCCAGTGCTCTCTCATACATCTCGTTGTAGTCCCTCAATCCAGTGGCAATTAGCATGCTCTTTAACTCAAGCCTTAGTCCTTCTCGAAATCTCCTTGCCTTATCACATGGATCCTCTATCAACCTCCGAGCGAACTTAGATAGCCTCGCAAACTCTCCTTCATATTGATCCATGGACATTTGCCCTTGGTGAAGTCTTAGAAACTCCTCCATCTTTCTCTCCTAGGTAGCTTTAGAGAAATACTTTCCATTAAATACTGCGCGAAAGGCTTGCCAATTGGGCTCCACTCCTTCGGGAAAGATACTTCCTCGAGTAGCTTTCCACCAATCATCAGCCGTATTCTGGAGCTGATAGACTGCCAATGAAATTTTCTCTCCCTCCGAGCATCCTAAAACAGCGAATGCCTTCTCCAACTGCTCTATCCAGAGGGCGGCTACTTCACGCCCTCCACTCCCGTCGAACTTAGACGGTTGCAGCTTCAAGAATTGCTCCACAATATGATAGGTCTGACGTCCTCCATTCCCATGTCCATTGCCTCCATTTGCTCCATTTGCAGCGGCCAGAGCGGCCTCAGCTACTTGGGCCATAGTGGCAGCTCGTTCCGCAGCCTGCCTGCCTGCCCATCAAGTTACTAACTTCTGTCAGAACCCTCATCATCTCTTCAATCCTTGGGTCCCCTTCAAGCACTGGAGCTCGCGAACTTGATGCGGCTGCGCCAGTCCTTCTGCCTCTGTTGCTCATCTTTCCTGACCTCACTCACACCTAGACCTGATATAATTCCTCCCGGGAATTAGAGACCTAAACCACTTCTCTAGTCTAGCAGATCTAACAATGCAATGCCAAGGTGACTAACAACCAATAACAGCACTAGCACCACATGTACAGGGCTCAGGCACTTACCTTCGGTCCTGATGCACCTGCAGCTTAGTCAATTCACAATGAGGTCTAAAAGCAACTCGAGGCACCCAACACACTTAACAGTCACACGCACCAATCAAACCACCCAACTGTACCCCTTTCTAATCTCAAGCCTAGGGTCTATCTACCTATTACCCATACTCATCAGCCTTATCACTCCAGTCCTCGATTAGACTTGTATCGAGCTGACCTTGCTCTGATACCACTTAAACGTGGATGTTGCGCCCCGAACCCTACGGGCTTGCGACATCCCGTCTGATCCAAATGTTTACCTGGCCCCACGATCGACGATGACCCAGGATTCGTCATGACCAGACGACGTACCTGCCAAGACTTACCTGCCGAAGCAACACTCCAACCCAGACAACATACAAAGTATGGGGATAGAGGACAGAGGTACACTGTCAATATCAAACACCAATATATATATATATATATATATATATATATATAACCAAAAAGCGTTAAGGGTACAAACCAACCAGAGTTATAGCACTTAGCTAAAATCCCTCGCTACTAAAAAGACACCTCGACCTAAAATCCTACTCTTGGTCTGTGCCGCTCCATTCTGACTGCCAAGGCGACTCCTCAGGATCCTCCTAGTACCAATGGCCTCAGCAAAATGTCCCACATCAGTCTCCATCTCCATAGGGAGTCCAAAAGAGTCGATAGGATACTCATCTCTACTGCCGGGGGTCTAAAAATGTTGGCAACCAACACCAGTGAGTCAAAGACTCAATAAGCTCACCACTAAACATAGCGTACGATAAGGTACGCTCAATCGTTCGGTCCTAACATACGGTTCTAGCGCAACTCTCCACTCTCCAATCTAATACCTCGACCATGAGACCAGTAGGGCAAAAGGCATATGAACACAAATCACTTCGGCAAACAAGCTCATTTGAAAAACAAGTTCTCATGGTAGGCTTTAAGGAATAAAATCATGCCATACGTCAAGATTCAGTTCTAAAACTCATTGCTCAATGCTCAATGCTTAATGCTCAATGCTTTGTATCAGAATGCCACTTGACCCACGTCATATAGGTACATCAGGTCCGACCCGTGTCATATAGGCGCATCAGGTCTGTGCTTCACCGTGTCATTTAGGCACCTCAGGTTAGCACCATGCCTCAACCCGTGTCATATAGGCACCTGAGGTTGGCACCTTATCACTCCAGCTATTCCGTGCCGTGTACGTCCGAGCACACCATGCCTCGACCTGTGTCATATAGGCACCTCAGGTCGGCACGCTTATCCCTCCAACTTCCCCACGTAACCACGCCTCAGGGCCATCCTCACCCTTATCTCGTCGAGCACGATACATGCCATGTTCTCAAATTCAACGTTTCACAATGTAGAAATCACATGCCCCATTTTTCACAAGTATCACGAATAACCCGTTTAAGCATAACAATATAGATTTTCTGGGAAAATATACGATGAGAACACACACAACACGGCATGTCATGCATGTTTAGTAAACATGTTACTCAAAGCATGTGCTTATTAAATTCTCAATTTAAAATATTGAACGTGTCAAATAATGGCCTTTTTCCTCAAATACACGATTTTCACTTTGAGCCCACTTTAGGTTATACCTCACTCTCGGTCTACAAGCCACTCTCGAACTCTCAAATGCCATTTTATTCGGCCCATGGACAGCATCTAAGGTCCCTTAGTTCAAGCTCAACTCATCTCACACGAGGGTATACATTATGGTCCCTAAAACCCTTTTGTCCCTTTCGGCACATAGTAGTCCATTCTCTCACGATTCAACCACACCACCTCAAATCCATGAACAACCACATATCAACAGCCCATAGACTTCCTTCTTACACGCACATGAAGCTCACAAGTCCACGTCCAAATACCACTTATCCGGTCTAAGTCCACATAACCTAACTAAACTGTTTCTAGCCTATTCTCCATTCTAGAGATCCCTAACATCCAAACCAATACACATGCCATATTCCTATCAAGGCTTAGAGGATTCACTTACCGGAACGAGGCTTGGACGGTGACGACGAAGGCAGAGCATGCGGCAGCCGAAATTGGAGCTCACGGCAGAGAGAGAGAGAGAGAGAGAGAGAGAGAGAGAGAGAGGGAGAGCGGCGAGGGGCTGATTAAGGGTCAACCGAGGCCAAATCAAGCTAGACAACAAGGAAATGACATGAATATAAGTTCCCCAGGTCCCCAAGGTCAGATTATGTCCACGGAATGCAAAGCACAAAACGGGCTATGGTAAACAGCGACTGAGACAAAACCGCTTGAATAGAGGCTCAAATCATTACGGATCGAAGTGAAACAAAGTTCTATGAACTCACCCCAGATAGATCTATGACATATCCAAAAATTACGAAAATCCAACGGTCGAATTTTCGTCGGTGGCCGATTGAATTTGGGTGGTAGCTGGGAAATCCGAGCTAGAGAGGCTCACGGTTTTGGCTTTGGTTTGAGGGGTTGTGGGCCAGATCTAGAAAAAGGCTTGTATATTTTCAATGCTCTTTATCTTATGGTCACGTAGGAGAAAACGGGGAGTCGTTTGGATTCCGGGCGAGCTCAAACGAGCCTTTTTAGTCTGAGTGCGCGCTGGAACGCGCGAAAACGCGAGAGGGAGAGAAAGGCTTCGAGATGGAGAGAAGAGGAGGAGGGGCTGCCGAAAATGGAGAGGGAAATGAGGGAGAGAGAGAGAATGGAGAGATTATAATGGAGTGAAGACAAAATTCAAATTGTGTTAGTGGGTTAGGTGAGAGTTGGTAATGGGGTAATTGAGTTGACTTGTACTTTGATGGTTAATTGATTGACTTGGAAATGACTTGATGGAACTTGATTTGACATTGATGGAGTGACTGACAAGACTTGATGATGGGACATTTGATGGGACATTTCCTCGGGGTACGTACCAAATGCACCGATCGGACCGAGAGCGCGAACGAACCTCAACTAACACTCTCGCTAACAAGCGCGCTCAAGCTACCCCAAATATTATCACCATGATCCTAAGGGCTTAGCGTAGACCAAAGGCAAACCGGGTAAAATCCAACTCAAGACTCGTTTCGTGACAATCCTAAGCTGTCTAGCCAATTGGCAATTCCACTGTAATTGAAACCACACTTCAATTGCAAAATTCGTGAAAACTCGATTGTCCAAGATCGGAATTCATTTCGTGGCCACATTCTTTGAATAACGACTCTATCGAATTCTCGGACCAACGGGCGGCTGTTTAGGAATTTTACATATCAATCAACGAAATTTAAGGCCCTAGGTAGCCATATCCCTTTGGTTGGCCTTCCCAAAGTAGCTAATTCTAAGCGAGAATCCACTAGAGAATATTAATGAAATATATTAATTCTTTACTGAAATCCCGATAATGGGTCGAATTTCCAACTGTCACATGCATGGCTCGTGGGTTCGGGCGTAACAACTTGGATACTTCCTATGCTATCCATGTACCTCCCTGTCAAGAGAGGAGCCTTGGAACATGTTATTTACAGTCTTGTATATCACGCATCATTTCCTTTTGCATAAAAATAAGATTAAAATCCCATTTAAAATTCATCATCAATTGCATTATCAAAATTTAGGGTTCAATTTATCTTTCAACGAAGTCTCTAGGAGCTTCCACTCAAAAAGCGACAGCTGTTGACACCTAAATTTTGACTACCTCTTCTTAATTATTAATTTTGCATAAAAAATTAGGGACTAATCTTAGTCTCTACCCAAAATATTTTAATTATTTTCATATAGTTTCTCACATAGGATAGTTTAATTTTAGCATTAATGTCATTGCATTTGCATTTTTATCGGACCGATGGCATATTGATCAAAAAAATTTCACACAGCTATAGAGTGGAGGAACAAACGGCGACTTTCTAGGGGAGCTCGGATGCATAGAGAGAACAGGGGAAAGTTTCTGGGCTTTTATGAAAAGGACAAGAAACTTTTCTCTATCTAGAGCTTCCCATAGAAACCACCAACATCATCCCAGGCTGAGCTTCACTGAAGAAAGAGTAGTCCATCTTCAACTAGGGAAATTCCTCTATTTTGCAGGTCAATTTAGACAAATGTCCACCCAAGTGTCGAGTTGCGATCAGCACATAGATTGGGATTGGCGTTCGTGTAATCCTCATGCGGGATACCCACCGAAGACCAAGAACCACTGGGTGTCCAGCCGTATATTTCCAGTCAACCCCGTCGTGCCGATCTGTGCTGAGGTGACATTGACAATGTGACTCTCTAATCCTTGCCGCAACAACCACGATGGTTGCCGCAACAACCACGATGGTTGCCGCATGCTATTCTTGACACCGCACTAGTCGTAGACCTGACAAGCCCTCTTGAGCGAATTACCATGACTCAAAACTATTGCTTGCTATTTGTTATTTTTTAGTTATTTTGTCACGGGTTCCAATCAAACTTAGCCAAGGAGCCCCCACTATCACTAACAAAGCATCATCATCAATCTGTTGCCCAGGGAGGGAGACTTGGGCAAAGATTACCAAAACGTGGAGACAAGCAGCAATTATAATCATATCCTAGGAGATTTCCATTCGGTGGTAATGGCAGTCTAGTGTAAACTTGATTCATTCTTTGCAATGTCAATCTTGTTTGTATTCTCAGCGAAGCGGTCAATCTTCCACAAGATCACTTGGTCAACATTGCAGCAGGAAGGGCATGCAATAGAATCATGGAAATTTGATCCAGCATGTACACGTAGAGAAAGGAGAAATTAGGCTTTTTACGAAAAATGGGTTTAAAAAAATTCGTTTTTACGGATTTGGGGTTTGCATGGGAAATAATTACGAAAACGGAGCTTGTTCGAGAGGGGTGCAGCCAAACAAGCCTTGTTCGGCACTTTGAGGTGCAGAATAAGCCTTGTTGGTACCCTAGGGTGCCGAACAGGCAAGCAACTTCCTTATTCCCACAGAGAGGCAGGGCCCCCTCTAGTTCGGCACCCGTCCCTTTATTTTGGTTCTCTCTCATCTACATTACCCAATGGCAAGGCCTCCTCTCGCCCGCTCACCTCGAGGGACCTTTTCCCCCGCCTTTTTCACTGAATTTTAGAAGCCTTCTTCTGAAAGTTCACGCGGAACCATCTTTTTAGAAGCAAATTTCTAAAACTTCATGTGAAGTTTCAGAAAAAAAAGCTTCTGAAATTTCACGTGAAGTTTTCAGAAGGATGAGACTTCTGAATCCTTCACTTCTATTAAAGGCGAAGACGTTGAGAGAAACGATTTGGCCATTTATGAAGACAGAGAGGGAAGCACAGAGGAATAGAGAGAAAGCTGAGAGAGAACTGAGAGAAAATCGATAGAGAAAAATGGGATTTGGAAATCAGTCGTCATTTCGAGCATCTCCATATTCATGGTCAATTATTCCATCAACATTTTCTCGCCATCGAATCAAATAATATTTTACTTTATGATATATTTTCTTTTGGCATTTGCGTTTTTTCGTTTTGTTGCATGTAATGTTAATTTTTTTTTTGCACGGCAGAGAAAATAGAAGAGTAGAAGTATCAAGTTTCTCCCATCTCGACACGTGCACGATTTTTGGGTTAAAGTAATTCCTATATTCTTGTTAAAACATGCTATATTTTTAGTACTGTGCGTACACTGTTTCGCTATTATATTGTGATATTTTACATGTTGTTTAGTCCGAAAAATATATTATTTTTTGGTCTACATATATGTCTGTTTTACACTAAAAATATCCTATTTTTGTGCTACTCATATCTCTGTTTTACATGTCGATACATGTGTCACGAAAGATTTTGGTCATATTAAGCCGTATTTCATCATGATTTTTGAAATTTTGGAGTGTTAATTGGAGATGATTTTTTTAAGATATTGAAATAATAATTGAATGTACATGTATAATGAAAAAATTTGTGGGAAAACGTTTTACCGCAGGAACTGGTAATTAGATCGAACAATGCAGATTTGAACTTCGGTTAAATATGGGCTGTTGTAAATTGTTGCCTAATGTAACGAACGTGGGCTACCCACTTGGACAAACCTTGACCATATAAATTATTTGTAACAATAAAAGTTATCCCAAAGAATTGAAAAATTGGAAAAGAAATGGGAAAAATAATTAAAAAAAAACATTCCTAAAATTCTATCGTTTTATTCCTAAAATATCTTCTTTTAGTACTACAGATATCTTTATTTTGCATGTCGAGACATGTCTGAGGAAAAATTTTATGCGTATTAAACTGTATTTTCATCATATATTTGAAATTTTGTAGGGTAATTAAATATGATTATTAGAATACATGTATTAATACGATCTATCTGTAATAATAGGAAGTTCCTAGATAATAGAAAAATTAGGAAAAAATGAAATAAAAAAGCATCCTAATAAAAAAAATGCACAAAACTCTATTGTGAAAGTTTCGGTTCAAACTCGAGTGGGTTTTGGGCTGGCTCTTTGGGTTTGTGAGTTGGGTCGAACCGACCCAATCTAGAAAATGATAGGAAAAAGAAAAAAAATAAAGGAAAAAGTATATTATAAAAGAAAAATAATAATATAATAGATAATATTAAAAATGGAAGCGACATCGTTATTTGGGTCAAACTCCTGGGTGCTTGTATCCAGTTGATCTAGTTGATCCAGCCAAAAAATATTTAAAAAATAATCAAAAAATAAAAAATAGGAAATCACAAAAAAATTTAAAAATATGATCAAAATCATAAAATTTTCTAAAAAATTAGGAAACATTCCAAAAGAAAATTTTGAACATCTGAAAAATTAGAATTTCATCAATTAATTGACTAGATGTTATTGTTGATGATTTTAGTCTTTCATTCATTTCTAAATGACAATTGTATCACTTATCTATAAATATTTTGAAAGAATACCTAAATTCATTAAATATTTTGTGACCCTATTTATTTCATTTGTTATATTGATAGTTATAATGTTCATTTATTAATGTGTAGAGAAAAAAATTACAAAATTGTACATGCAAAATAATTTGTAATTTGTTCATTTACCAGAATGTTTACATCTTTTGCGATTGTATAATAGGGAGGTAGAATAGTTCAAAATCAATTTAGATATGATTACGAAGGTGGACAATGTGCTATCTTTGAGTTTGGAAACATATCTATATTTGATGAGTTACGTGCTACAATTGAGTGGGAGTTGAATATAATAGAAAATCAGTTCATTCCTAGTCTGATGTATAGATACCGGTTGAAACAATCGTTGTATGATGTACAATATTATGAATGTGCATAATGATAGCATAGTTGAGAGAATCCAATAGTTTGCACGTTATCCTGTTATATGGGGTTTCTACAGTTTTTATGTTACTGTAGATGAACACCAACTGATAAATGATTCAATTAGGGAAGGTTCCACTATTAGTGAAGTTAATGTGGATAATCAGTCAATGCAGTACGATGATAACGATGATAGTGATGAAGAAGATGATTCATGGTTGGGAAGTGACGATAGCGATGAAGAAAATGACGAAAGTGGCGATACGGATTCGTACTACAACACCCATTGTAGTAATCCCATTTTGCCGTTGGTACACCACTGCCCTATTCAGAGATTGACTATGATATGATGCAAGTCGATACAAGAACTAAGCCGAGCCATATATTATTTGATCTAGCCAAAGAATTTCGTGTTGGAATGTTATTTCCATCACGAGATGCAGTGCACTTGGCTGCGAAAGAATATCTTTGTTGAGAAATCATCACTTTCGTAGTAAAGAGACAAAGAAAAGAAAATATGTTATAAAGTGCGGTAATGCAAACGAACCGTGTGATTGGAAGCTCCGTGCATTGAATAAAGCGGGTGACCTGTTTTGGAAAATAACTAAATACAGTAGGCCACATACATGTCGTCATCCGCAAATATCAATGGATCATCGGCAACTTGATCAAAAGTACCTCTCCAGCTAGATAGAAGCAATGGTTGACACTCAACCAGATATAAAAATCAGCCACTAATGGCGATGATTAAAGATAAGATGGTTTTCCAACCTACTTATCGTAAAATAAGGCTAGTTAAACAAATGGCGATTGTCAAAAATTTTGAAGGATGGGATGACTCGTACGGTTAGTTGAGAAAGTACATGAATATGACGCAACTAATGAATCCAGGTTTTCATTAGTAATCGAGGATTGCATGAGCCAGATTAGAGTTGCAAGGTTTTCAACCGGATGTTCTAGACATATAAACAGACAATTGAAGGCTTAAAAAGTTGTCGTCCCGTGATTTTTTCGATGGACTTTTTTATACGGCAAATATCGAGGAACGCTCCTATGTGCGGCCTCATTTGATGGGAATAATCATATATTTCCATTTGTATTTGCTGTGGTCGATCGGGAGATTGTTGATGATTGGTCTTGATTTATGGATCTATTGTGGATATATGTCACTAATGGCCGAGGTGATATTTGTATAATATCGGACAGACATATCGACATTCAAAAAGCAATGGAGACGGATGGGTGGCATCCTCCACATAACCATCATAGATTTTGCATTCGACATATTGTCAGCAATCACAATAAACACTTCAAAGATGCCGAAGGAAAAAGAGCTATTCAGATGGCAGGTAAAATTTCTAATTACGTAATTTGAGAAAATTACTTGTTTATAAAATAATGTGATAAGTACTTATTATTATTGTAATGTACAGCTTACAAAAAATAAAAAGCGAAAGTTTCTACACATCATGAACCGAATAAGGGAATTGCATCCACAAATAGCTGAATGGTGTGATCATATTCCTTGGGATAAATGGACAAAAGCTTATGATGAAGGAAATCGATATGGAGTGATGACGACAAACTTAGTGGAATCGGTTAACGGGATGCTGAGGGATTTCGTTGCGTTGCCTATAAAAACTATGGTGAATAAGATATTTTATTAGTTAGTCCAATATTTCAATATGAGAAGAACTACATATAGGGCACAAAAGGTGGAGGGATGGATATATACTTAATATGCGGGTATCCTTGTCCAGAAAAACATTGAAGCTGCAAATAGGCATGAGGTGGCTCGGTTCGATTCTGATTTCGGAATCTTTGAAGTTAAAATTGGATATGATAGATCCAAAAGAATGAGGGGCCACAAACACAAGGTCGAGCTAAACCTGCGAAGATGCACATGTGGGAAATTTCAAAAGATAAAAATCCCATGTTCACATGTGATCGCAGTGTGTCAGAAATATGCAATTGATTACAATACAATGGTAGATGAATTCTATACTTTAGATAGAACACTTCAGTGCTATCAGTATATGTTTCATCCATTGGGAGATCCAGATTATTAGCCTAAACTTGACGAGCTCCCATTAGGGCCAAACCCGAACCGTATTAGAAAGAAAGGAAGATCTCGTGCATCACGCATACGTACTGAGATGGACTGGAGTACCCCAAGAAGTAGTGATTCGACTAACCATTGCAGCTATTGTGGGAAATCAGGACACAACAATCAAACTTGTGCATACAAATCGGTTTAAGGCTCTTTACCCTTCTAAGTTGTCCTGCTTATTCAATAATTTTTTTCATCTCAAAAAGTATATTATTTCCATCTTTCTCGGTCATAATCGGCATTCATAAAGTTTTAATTGTTTATCTATTCATTTTCAAGAAAGGATTGAGGCAAATGGAGATGGATGGTTTCCTTCTTCAAACCTTAAAAGAAGCTATGTATAAGCTGACTTTAATTTCTAAAGCTGTATTCAGAGACTCGATAGCAGATCTAGCTCATTTATATTTTTAGTGTGTAGTGCTAATGTCATTTGTGCGAGCTCTCATTAAGAATGAACCTGACAAAAATATTTGTGTAATATTTGTATGTGTTTTCTTTTTCTGTTTATCCGGAGTTTTTGTAATTTTCCTAAAATTTTTTAATGAATTGGAATTATTATATATGTTCTTATTATTATCTAGACCAAGTTAGCCCGATGGAACTGCAATTAATATTGACAGTGTAGCATTAAAAAAATGGACTCAAAGCCGCCCGACCCGGTTGACCAAAAATAATCAAATTGGGCCCTTAAATGACCTTTCTTTGAAAAATCGACACCAAAATTGAGTTTCCTAGCATGTTTTTTCATCTAGTACATGTAATTTGGATAAAAAAAATTTCCGGGCAATATAGGACGATGTTAGAACTCCTAAAAAGTGAAAAAAATATAAACAGAAGACCGAAATTACATTTTTTTTAAGCCCGATGTGGAGTTGTATTTGTGAAGGAATGCACAATCTCCAATTGGATTTTTCAAATTTAAATGGTCCAACGTGAAAAGGTATTTAAAAGTAAATTACAAAAAAAATTTCCCTATTTTTTAGGCCAGGAAATCTATTTTTTTTTACTTTAGGATATTTTATAAATATGGGAAAAATATTTAAAATTATGAAAATTTCCAAAAATTATTTTTTCACCCAAATTTGTTCCTCAAGCTTAGCTAAAGCTTCCAAATATGATTTTTTTAATTTTATAGTATTTTTTATTTTCTATTAATTTTTTAAAAAAGTTATTAAAAATTCAAGTGTCAATACATAGCAATATCATATTTATGATGTAAAAAATTCTAGCAAATCAAAATTATAATAATACATAGCAATCGTCAACCCTAATTACATTCAATGATGATGTCGTCCCCCTACGTGATCTCCTGTTCCGCAAGTAGGTCGTCTTCGATGTTTGGCAGGTCTAGTATTATACGGACGACGAAATTTCGATTGAGTGGGATGTGTAGATGACGAAGGCATACTCTCTTCTAACAACCGTGCTTGTGATGTATTATGATAGTGAGCAAACATCTCATGCTTACGTCCTCCATACTCTGTAGAAGAATGTTGGGAAAAAGGAGGGAGATCAAATCCTCCAGCCATCAGAGAATTTACGGGAGTGTGGGGACGGAATCCCGCATGAAATGAGCCAGTAAACTAGCCGAACCCCAAAGTAAAATCTATCTAGCCGAACTTGGATTGAACTCAGGAGTGAAATCTCTCGTATTGTAGACTACGGGATAAGGGACGGTATCTGTATCTTGAAGAGCTCTTCTAGTCCTCCGGATTGATTGACAAGTTTGAGGTGGGTCCTGTTCATTGCGATCCAATAGGTGTGGTGGTAGGTGCAGCTTGGGGTCGTGGAATCGTTAATAGCCGTCTCTCTTCATTGAATGCATGTAGTATTACTATAGATATCCTCCCTATCTTCTGTATGGTCTCTCGCATGTTCTCCCAATCCCGAGACGTAGATCTGCATAATGATATTATTTTTCCATGCCATCAACCCGTTCATGAAATGAAAGTCAATAGAAGTTATCAAATGCTAACAATTTATATAACTAAAAAAATAATCTGAAGTAAATTACAAGTGTTTGCACTAACCGCTGCACCTACTACACTCCTATGTAAGAAATCCACTGCCGTGTACATGCACGGTACAACTCCATGTATTCTGAATGGAAGTGAAGTGCCTCCATTGCAGGCTCAAATCGGACTATGTAGTTAAGACGATTGTTCCATATTTCAATCCACTGTATGTGCTTCTCGACCTAATTATTCCAACTGGCCTTAATTCAATGGCATGAAAGGGAGCATAATCATTGGGAGGGATTCGGTATTAGTTGCTGCATACTAAATTGACGAAGCACTCGGTTCGGATAATGCCACTCACTATGAAAAAATAGATGAGTGGGACACAAGCTGTCCAAATGTCTTTTCCCTCCTTACAGTAATCTAGTAGAGTCTCGAGAATTTCATCAATGTAGAGCTTCCAAACATCTGTTATCGTATTAAAAACACAACAAATTAAAATTGGTGAAGAATTCATTTAAAAGCTAACATTACATTGAACCACGTAGTTGACTGGGTGGGGGCCAGTAACCCAGTAGATCTCACAAACATCACCCCAATTCTTATTAGTGGGGCAAGTACTGCATTTCCATTAATAGGAAGTCCTGTAAAAACCCTCGATATCCTGTAAGGTAATGCTGCATTCACCTTCTGGCATATGGAAGGTGTGAGTCTCTAGCCTCCATCGCTCAACAAAAGCTGTAATCAAATGGTGATCAACTTGCCAGACCCCACTTTCCAAACTCCGTAAATCCCGAAGCTCGAATATATGATTCTATGCGATGACTCAAGTTCACTTTCATATAGTGTTGTTCCATCTCGTTAACATTGAAGAACTTCATTATCATCTATCTGTGAAATGTTACATTATTGTTTACTATCAATTTTAGTACGATTTAACTGTTACAAATAACAGCTCAGCTGATAAATTTCTTAATTACTTATCTCAGCCTCCCAAATGGCCTGTGATCTATGTTCAGCCTGCTGTATAAGTAGTGAGTTATCCTCAGGTCCCGGCTGAATATACTTTTTCTGTGCCATGTCTACAAGTGGAACAGATAAACTTCATAAATATCGCATAATGCTCATGAGATGCTTTACCCATAAGAGGTAGGATCGTCATTTACAAAGGAATGAACGAAAAACAATAAGTTCTATTCATTTAATTAAAAATCCTAATTGTTTACATTCTTCTGAACTTTTTTTTTACGAAAAATCATGAAATTTTCTCAATTTTTTTGAAAATTTTTTATGATTTTTTTTCTTTTTTTTCCTGTTGTCCGGTTTATTTTTTTCTAAATTTTCAATTTAAATTTTTTATTAATCGAGGCAGGGTCCAAGGTTTGACACCAAATAACGGCGCCTCTCCCATTTTTATGTTTTCTATTATTATTATTATGTATTATTATTATTATTATTATTTTCTAATTTTCTTTTTCCTTTTTATCCTATTCTTTTTTCCGACGCGTTAGTTCAACCCCACTCACAAATTGAAAGAGCCGGCCAAAACCCACTCAACTTTCAATCGGGACTAAAATGACAGAATTTTAGGATTTTCTTATTATTTTTTTAATTATTTTTGGCTCAAATTTTTTTGAAATTTTCTATTCTTTGGGATATTTTTTTTTATTATTATAAACTAATTATATGGTCATGTTCATTACATTAGGCAACTAAAATCAACGGCTCATATTAACCGAACATCAAAATCTCACATTATCCGATCTAATTACCAGTTCCTACGGTCTATATTTAATAAGGGGTTTCCCATAATTTTTCGTTACTCCTGTAGATTTAGTCATTATTTCAATATTTTGAAAATTATATCCAATTAGCCCTCTAAAATTTCAAATTTCATGATGAAATACGAGTTTAATATGCACAAAATATTTTGTGAGACATATATCGACATGCAAAATAGAGATATGAGTAGACCAAAATTAAGCTATTTCTCGATGCGAAACAGACATAGATGTAGCGCAAAAAAAAAAGACATTTTTTGGACTAAACAGTATATAAAACATCACAATAGAACAGCACAACAGTGTGCATAGCATTAAAATAGCATGTTCTAACAAGGATATAGGCATTACTTTAACTCAAAAGTGTGTGTGTCGAATTGGAGAAAATGATACTTTCGACTCTTCTAACTTCTCTGCCGTCTACAAAAATATTAATATTACATGCAACGAAACGAAAAACGCAAATGGCAAAACAAAACAGACCATAAAGTGCAATATTACCTAGATCGATGGCAAGGAAATATTGACGGAATTGATGACCGTGGATATACACGCCGGAAATCGATGAATGAACTCTAAAATTTTTTTCACTCGATTCTCTCTGTTTTTCTCTCAATTCGTTTCTCTGTTTCTCCTTCTTCAGAGCTTCTCAGACCTTGCTCTTCAAGCGTCTCTTATATGCTAAATTTTCTCACTGCAGAGACGAATCTCTACTCCGTTCGGCAGTTTTTTGTGCTAAACATGAGAAAAGGGGAGACGTAGCGTGCAGAAAAGAAGGGGCAGAGAGGGGGACGTGGAAAACAGGTGAGGGGGCAGTGAAAAAATGGGTAGGGTCCTCTTCAGTTTGGCAAGTGCCAAACTGGAGAGGGGGGAGGGTGGCCTTACCTCGTCTAGTTCGGCTTCTGGGGAGCCAAATAATGTTGTTCGGCTCCCCAGAAGCCGAACAATGGCTAGTTCGGCTCTAAGGGAGCCGAACAAGGGCTTGTTCCACTGCGCCCCTCCCGGACAAGCCCCCTTTTCATAATTTTTGCCCCATCCAGACCCAAATCGGTAAAAACATAATTTTTTTAACCCATTTTCGTAAAACGCCCGGAGAAATTAGTGAAGAATTTGGAGAATGATATCTTGAAATGGTGGAAATTGTCATCTTCTTGGACAATCCATACGTGGAAAGCGAAAAAAGGAATCTGCCCTTCGTTTTTTTCAGTCTTGTTTTCTTTTTGCAGGTCATTCGTCCCAAGAACAACCGTGGGCTCCACTGGGAATCGAGTTGCACTATCCACAGCTTGGATCTATTTTGTTTTCGCGGATGCACCCGATTTGAAGCCGATTCAAATTCGAAAGGCTATCTGCAAAGTTAGGTGGAATTTGCAGAGAAGATTGCACGGTTGAATGAGATAACATAGATCAAGGTAAAAAAAAATTGAAAAAAATGATTTGATTCGATTAGACCTTCTCACTTATAAAAAGGACCCTTCACAGACAGAGGAGGGGACGAAGTTGGAGGAGAATGGTGGAGAGAGAAGAGAGGTTTCGTGCAAAAGAAGGCTTCATCCGAGGGCTCAGTCACGTAAGAAAAGGGCAGAAAAAAGCATAGAGAGAGGAAAGAAAATAGGTTTGAAAGTCAAAAGCAAATGGGTAAAAAGGAGAGAAAATGGGTCTGACAAGTAGGGCAACTTAGTCTAAAATGTGAGAAAAAGATGCGTTATGGAAGGCTGTCTTTCTTTTGCCGTAAAGAGGAGAGTGCACACGGATAGAATTTCGAAGAAAAAAAAAATCAGAGAATTCATTGCTTACATCTCGAGCTGTCGACACTGTCCCGCACTGTCGTTAGCCTGTCCGCCATCTACCATCCAGCTCCCAAGCTCCCACTGTCCGGTGCTGCTGTTTCAAGACTGTTCATGGCTATTTTGTTGCTGTTTCAGAATCAAAACGGTGCTGTCCAACTTGGTTTGTTCATAATCCAGTGCAGAAATTTTCTGCAGGTTTTTTGGAGTGAATCGTTTGCTGTTTAAGAAGGTTACTCTACTGTAAATTTGGGTCAAAAGGTGCTTTTTTTTTTCTTTTTTACAATTTTACAGCTTGCTTCAACCGCAGATTTTTTTCAATAAGAGGTAATTTCTTGATCCTTGATAGCAGATATGTGAATTCTTGATTGAAGCTTTCATATGCCTATAAATCATCATCAAACTATATGTCTTTTGTGACCAAAATTAAGAATATGAATTTCTTGATAAAAAAAAAGTTTCGACTTTTATTGAGAAGATCGAGTTTTTTTTGCTGGACTTAAATGGGATGGTTAATATTTTATGCATGATTTTTTTTTAGAATATTCAAAAACCTGAATTTAAATCAAGAAGGTCCCTTTCTTAATAGGCAACATTTTTTTTATTTGGACAATTCTTCCCGTCCCCATTCAGGAACGGTTCTTGGTTTAGAAAAACGGGAAAAATAACCAACCCAATCTATTGCCATTTAGATCCGGTTCGTCATCTTTCAAAAAGCCAATTTTAGATTTACGCGCATCATTTTTTTTTTTGAAAATGCGAGATAGAAATGGTTGATTTGCTTGGATTTGTTATCTCGGATTTACTTGATTGATATCTTGTTTCATTTTTTTGAATTTTTTTAGACTTTAAAATTCCTAAAATTTTGGGCGATATAGTTTCTTAGAAATTATATCTAATTAAATCTTAAAGATTCTCATTAAGTTCAACTTGAAAATGAAAATCAAGAAAATCAAATCAGCATATCTTCACGTAGCCGAAGGTCCTAAAAAACATAAATACGAAAAAAATTCTCATATATTGCGTACTTTTTTGAATATCATACCATGCATTCCATATTTTCAAAATACCATTTCATATCTTTGCATTATCTCCCATGCCGTTCATATTTTTAAGTATCATTTAGTCCGTCATTCATTTTTTTGAAAGATCATGCATATCACATTATAGCATCTCATTTTCGCATGTCTCATATCTTGCATGTCTATGTTATATTTTATTTTTATTTTTACTATGACATTTGGCATGTCATTAGTATCATGTTTAGGGTATTCATGTTAGGATAGTTTAATTTGTATGTTTTAATTGCTTGAATAAATAAAAAAATTTGCATGCTATCTAGGTTAGTTAGAATTTTTTCATGTTATATATAGTCTTTGTATGTTATTTTATTTAAGGTGCATGATTGTCTGCATGTTGATTTGGGTGTTGCATTAATTTGATGTCATTTTGCATGTTTAATGTACTCATATAAATTCGACATATATGTTAGTTCCTGCATGTCATGCATTACATCCATTCTAAAAAGCGAAAACAACAAAAATACTCCATCTGAGAAGTTTAAAAAATTAATCAAGTTTGAGTTGCCAAACCTAGGCTTTCATGGAATTAAAGGTATGGAAAGGACATTAGTTTTAGTTAACTAGCGTAATCAAGTCCCTGAATACTTAACCTCTGGTTTGCAAAAATAAAATAATTCTTCAGCTATTTTATTTAGGTATCTAACCAACCTACTAAAAATGATTAGTGGCGACTCCGAATTCTAAATCTTTTGAATAAACTAAAATTGCGAATTGATACGGTTTGGAAGAGTCCGTATTAGGTTAGTCATTTTAATTAGCTTGATAATCCATTAACCTAAATTTGATTTTAGGTCGTGATAATTACTTCAGGGCACTTTTCTCTCGTGAGCTTCGAGGGAAGTCATGTCTTGACCTTATGAGGACGGTTCATGGTGAGGAAAATAATGGAAATTGAACTTGACCATTGAGAAACATTCGAACGAAGAATGGTCTTCATGTGTCTATCTCTTCTAATTGTATGAAAACCGAGAACATCAACTAGGACATGTATAGAACCCTCTCTGCTCTGTCCCTCTTCTCTATGTTTGTCACTTCCATTGTCAATGAAAAACATCTACTTCATATTGACTATCAATTACAAGATTTAGAATCGTATTCATTGTTGGCCTTGTACACAATCTAAGGGAGAAAGATTAGTGTATGGGCATTGTATCCTAGTAGCAGAATTTTCATCCGAGCTGACTGGCTTAGATCATGAATCCTATCGGGCAAATCATTTTCTTGCTCACATGATACTTGATTCAACAACCTATTGTCCATCTTAAGATGGGCTTGGTTGAAGAATGTTGTGTCACGCCCCGATCCCACGAGCCTTGCGACACCCTTGTCATACCTATATGATGGAATGGTTCACGAAAACGACGGCCCAGAAACTCGCCATAACCAAACGATCTTAGAGTTCCTTAAGCAATGGAAACGAGCTCTTTCAATCACATATACAAAATGGGATAAATAGAGACACAAATTAAACATTTACAGCAAGCTAAGCCTTATATTATATATCATATACAATATTCACATACAACCAATAGGATGGCATCGCCTATACATCAAAACTTCAGTCAACCTACTCCGTACATCCAGGCTATATACATGTGGAGTTGCCACTGCCTTCTTCCCATATCTATTCATATGGTACTCTTGTATCTTATGTACATCCTTCCCTCCGGTTCCAAAAATGACTGAGTCGCAGTCTTGATTTCCTTCTGGACCCCTGCCTTATCGGTATTGCACTCATTGCGAGAGTCGAGGTTCTAAAAGCAGTCAAATCACCTATGAGAACAAATCTCAGCAAGCTAATCCTAATCCCCTCCTCAAGACGCCAAATAAACCCAGACCAAACTCTCAGGTCCCAACTCAAGCACTCAAACCACATAATCAAATTTTAAATCGTAGGGCCAAAAAAGATCAATTGCAACGCCCAATAGAAAACTCGCCATAAATGGCCATTTATAAAAAAAAAACAGCTCAAGTCTCATCCAAGACCATAAAACCAGAATATCACATAAAACAACCAATTAATGGCTCGCCACAAATGGCCAAGTTATAAAACAAACGAGTTCAATCCAGGACAATCAATGCAAATACATATGCATGCACGCTCAATCTTGAGCCTCGGATTAGTCGCCAATTTGACCCACGTCACATAGGCACATCAGGTCCGATCCGTGTCGTAGACACCTCAGGTCTGTGCCTCAACCCGTATATAGGACGCCTCAGGTTGGCACCTTATCGTTCCAGCTACCCCGTGTCAAACACATTAGGGCGCACTGTGCCTCGACCCGTGTCATATAGGCACCTCAGGTCGGCATACTTATCCTCCAATTCCTCTTGTCATATAGGCACCTCAGGGCCATCCTCGACCCGTGTCATATAGGCACCTCAAGTCGGCACACTTATCCCTCCATTTTCCCGTGTCATATAGGCACCTCAAAGCCATCCTCCATAGCTACGTATTTGTCGCGACCCTCCCTCGAAAGGGGTTATAGGCTAATGGATTGCTAGGCCCATTTTAATAATCTAGGCTTCGCTCGGGCACTCTCAGGCCTATACCAAATCGTGTAAGGGAAAATTGAAATTGAGGTCGACCTTAGTGTGGTCGGGTAACATGTGATCAGTGTGCATGCCATCAAAGTCGCCACCAATCATTTATTGGAGAGTATGATTGGAAATCCTGTTGAACGATGGGGAGAGATCGTTCGATTCTGCAAAACTAGAGATTTGGATTCGTAGACTTAGTTACGCCAATATGGCTATTGACGTCCTTTCGATACCTAAGTTGAGTGAATTTCTAATCTAAGTAATTTATGCAGGGGAGATTGGGTAAGGTAGATTCTAAGAATCTAATAGGTTCATGCAAATAGGAGTATCTGTCCTATCAATCACAACCATGAAAATAAATGCGCAATCAGGAAATCAAATCATGGAGGAATCACGTCAAATCAAGTCAAGGGGAATCCCAGAAGCCTAGAAGACGTGCTAATTGAGTTCAAGGGTGATTTGGAATGATTTGAGTCAGGTTGACCAGAAGGGCAAAATAGTCATTTTTGAAAGGCTCAGGAAGTCCAAAAATGTGAAAATAGGTCAAACTAGTTGAATGTGGTTTTTCCCTAACTTTCACAATTTTGGAAATTTTTCTGAATTTTTCTGAATTTTTTTAAAATTTTTTAGAATTTTTCTGGAATTTCTCGAACTTTTCAAAGACTCTCTAAGGATTTTTCCCTTTTTGGAACATTTCCTATTTTTTTCCAGAATTTTTATTTGATTTTCTAGATTTTTCCCTATTTTTCCAACCATTTTCTACATTTTTAACACATTTTTTATTTTTTATTTTTTTATTGAATTTTCTAAAAATTTCTATGAATTTCTACAATTTTTTAATTCAATTTTTGTATTTTTGTATTTTTTATTACTATTGTTTCATTTTCCTATAACTCCCGAATTTTCCTAATTTTTTTTATATTTTTGCAAAAAAATTTATGACTTTTATGATTATTATTATTATTTTTTATCCAAATTTTTTATTTTTATTACATTTTTTATTATATATTTTATTATTTATTATTCTCCGGACCGAGTTGACCTGACTCAGCCCACTAGCCCCGAAAACTCAACCCGAGCTCTATGCGGGTCTAAAGCCTAAACCCCAAAACGACGCCGCATCGATTTTTATTGATTTTCTATTATATATTTTTCTTTTAATTTTATTGATTTTCTGAATTTTCTATCTTTGTTTCTTATTTTTATTTGTTATTTGTTATACGGACCGAGTCAAATGGACCGGCCCACTAAACCGACCCGACCTAAGGCCCAAGTGACCTAACCCAACGCTAAACGACGCAGTTTTGGACACTAAATTTTGAATTTTTGAATTTTTAGAAATTTTTATTCTATTTTTCAATATTCCCGTCCTTTTTAATCATGCGATCAAGAATCAACCACGTGTCACTATCCTGACCGTCCAACTTTCATACAAAATCCACAGCCGAGATCTAACCAGAGACTAAATCTTGACCGTCCGTTTATTATTATACCTGAAATAAAATCTTCATTTCAGAAAATGTAAGATTTTGCCACGTGGCTTGTCCCTAACCGTCCAATCTAGGTTGTTATTATATTCGATTAGTTATAACCGTCGAGGTGACGTGGCATCCACGTGGCATTTGACTGGGTCAACCTACTGACGTGTCATTCGACGTGTCATGCCACGTCATCGACACGTCAGAGTTTGACGAAGTCAACGTGCCACATAGACTTCATCTTCTTCCCTACACCTAAACAGGACGGACGGTCGAGACCTGCCGGCGACGATCCAACGGCAAAATGACTCCGATCGACATAATCTTGACGCGAATCGAATCCCAATTTACTCCAAATCAATATACCAGAAATCTAATGAAATCTATCGGCTAGAACATGGCAATCGAAGCTTACACAGTTACGGCTATGGAAGATTCAATCGAGCAGCATGGACCATAACTATTCAATTCCACTCACCTACAGCACAAACAGGAGTTCAAAAACTTACCTTGAACTCTGATTAAGCTCTATGTCGACCGATTGACCTAAGCAGGTCGCAAGAATTCAGACTAGGGTTGGAGTTTTGGCTTGAGGTTTATACGCGGCGTCAATGCAAAACGAAGATGTAGATGCGTTCAGGGATATGCAAGGAAGAAATGCCAAGAAAATTTGAAGAATGATGACCAGAATCATCAGTCACCATGCGAGCATCGAGAGAAACTCGAGTTAGCAACTCACCTTTCTGAAAGTCACAGGCAATAGGAGCTGGCCGATTCAATTCCTGAGTTCACCAAGGAACTTTCTATGGCAATGACGTGATTGGACGACCTCTGAGTTTTCCTTCGTCGAGCTCTCTCTGTGCGGACTCCTGTCTCCAACAATGGTGATCCGACGCAGCTCCTCTTGATTCTTCTTCTCTCTCTCTCTCTCTCTCTTTCTCTCTCTCTCTCTCTCTTGGTTGTTTCTGTTTCTTGTATCACTCCAAAATGAATCCCCCACAACAAAAAACCCCTTGGGTTTTTATACTTCTCCTCGTCAAGGAACTTCGTGAGAGGGGAATTCTGTTGCTCTCCAAACTCACGTGCCCAGCGACGGAAACACATGCCGTTTGGCACGTCGTCGCCGAGCACAACTTGGCTACTTCGTCGGAGCTCTAATGCGGGGATCAAAGGGCACCAAAATGGCTTGAAAATGGATTAATCCTGGCCGAGGTTCTCTGTCCGCAGGGACGGTTATCCTTGAAGAAGGTGGGTTGAAGTCGGGTTGTGGGTCAGCAGTCCAAAATTTGCTGTGAAACCCCCTAAAAATTGCTAATTTTTTTCAATTTGATCCAAAAATCGAAGGGTGGGGGGGTTTGAGATTTATTAAAGAATAATTTTCTTTCAACAATTTCCAAGTTTTTACTCAAAAACCCCAATTTTCAATTTTAACCCGAGAGTCCATTTTGCAAAATCCAAACTATTGATGACCTTTTTTTGTAAAAATTGAAACCACCAATGGATTCAGAAGGTCAAAAACTAGGTGGTAACGTGCCCTGATTTTCAATTCAGGCCCTAGAAAATTTTTAATTGCATTTTAAGTGTTTTTAAGGACTAAATTGAAAAATTAAAAATTGCATTACGGTCCTTTTCGCGAAATTGGGCAATTCAGGGGATTTTTGGACAGGATTTTAATTTTCAAAAATAGAGGAGGATGATACAACTCCCAAAAACGTAAAAAAAAAATAAAGAGATTAAAATGAAATTTTAGAATTTTTTCAATTAATTTGAAAATGAAATTATCAAAGAAAACCCATCTACAGATTATTTTTTTAAAATTTCTTGGCCAAAATGAAGAAAAAATAAAAGAAAAATATTGAATATTTTTTCGTATTTTTGTGGCCTCGAATGTTATTTTTTTTTATCGATTTTCTAGTATTTTTCTAATTTCTGAAAAATATTAAAAAATGCGAAAAATAAGGAAAATTATTTTTTGTTTAAAATTGGTTCCCTAGGCTAGGCCAAAGCTTCCAAAGTTGATTTTGCAATTTCTCATTTTTTTTTATGAATTTTTGAAAATAAAATGTAGGAAAATACTGAAAATATGAGAAATTATTTTTTGTTCAAAATTGGTTCTCTAGGCTAGACTAAGGTCCCCAAAGTTGATTTTTTCAATTTTATGAATTTTTATGGATTTTCTAAAATTTTCTAATAAATGAAATGGCCAAAAATCAAGTGTCAACAGCCCATCCCTCTTTGAGAGGGGTCTCGTGAGAGATCACCCTCAATGACAGAAATGACACTTGGTTTCAGCCGATTCGACTGGGGAAAAGATAAGTCACGATATCCACCTCTATTCACTTCTTTGAAAGCTCAAGTCCAAAGTTCTTTCTACTTATTTTGATACGGGAGAGAGAGGAGAGAGTCGAGTCAAGAGATTTACCTGTGGCTTACCTGCTCGTCCCACACTATTGTTGACTGCTCAGTTGAAAATTGGATGGAAACCTAAGGATTCGTTATTAAGAATACCTTAGGGTGGTTGAACTTGGACCCGTATGATAGGTCAACCCATTAAGTTTGGACCGTATGGTAGGTCACCCAATGATAGATTCCTAGTAAACGACTCTACTGATTAAAAATTTGATCATGATTTGACCCGTATGGTAGGTCACCCATAGCAGATTCGAGTGAAAGGACTCTGCTGATTAAAATTTGATCATGATTTGACCTATGTGGTAGGTCGCCCCATAAAGATTTGACCCCGATTTGCTATGGTAGGTACCCCCATGAAATGCCTGTAACAAGGACTTTTGGTGCCTATCAAGGACTTTGGTGACTATATCAAGGACTTTGGAGCCCATCAAGACATTGGTGCCAAATCAAGGACTTTGGTGCCTAAATCAAGGGACGTTGGGTACCTTTCTGAGGTCTCTGGTTTACATCAAAAACATGCAGAAGCTCAAATTTGAATTGTTAGATGATTTTTCGAAGATTTTGAATATTTCAAAATTTCAAAATGAGTCATGTCATATGAGTCCTAGGGCTCGTTTCAATAACTGTTGAGTGGTACACGATAGTTATCCAAGGCATCTTGCCCCATACATATATGAATGAAATCCCTCGCAGGGGCTAAGTTGAGTCAATAAATCTGAGCTCATCAGATGAGTTCAATCAGCCTTATAACTGGGTACTTTATGGAGAGGACCTCTCACTAGATCAATTCTGAGGGGTTCATTTCCTCTCTCTCTCTTCTTTTAGAAGATTTATAGAATGCTCATGTTATTACTCGAAACCTATATCAAGAATTTGTTGGGACTATTTGCAGTGCATAACAATTTGATTGATCAGAGAAGGTCTTTTTTGCTTTTAAGGGACCGTAATGTAGCTTGGCAGGAAGAAGCTTACACAATGGGTAGGCATTTTAATTTTAGAAAAGATTAAAATCTTGCACGTAACTTCTTCAGGTCTACAACGTCAACGAAACCTTTAAGATCAGAGAAAAACCCAAATGGTTACTTACCCTTTATGCAGTAGCTCCTTGTGTTGAAATCAAATATTGATTTGAAACGGATCAATCAAAGAGAGGCTTTCGGGGATAGTTGAGCTATTGGTTCGGGATTAAGCTTGAAAAGGGCATTTTTTAGAATGGGAGTGTAATAGATTGGTGATCACCTCGCATCATTACCAACTTGCCATAGTGCTGGGAAGGTGAATCTATATCTTTGGCCCCCCAAAAGCTTTGAATATTTATATTCAACTACGCTCCAAACTTTGTTTTTGTCACTGTTTGCAGTAAGATCATATGAAGGCTTTGGCCTTG